>SSSI01004151.1:0-15703 GCA_004796505.1 Oryzaephilus surinamensis | reverse complement strand
AGACTGTATATATTGTGTTTATTTGTAATATAATTACAACAATTTTCAAAATTGAATTGAAAATGATGTATATTGTAATAGAATATTGAATATATTTTAACAAAATAATTTAGTAAACGAATTCCAATTTCAAATTTACCGATATAGGTATATACATACATATAGGTATGTATATTGAATTTATGGTTAAATGGACTGTACGAAGTGAAGGTAATTTACGTAAAGGAATGTGGTAGATATCTTTGCGTAGTACACTTTATGTACATTCGTGTTCGATTTTATCCTATATTCAGAGCCGGCCGAAGGGTAGCGCCAAGTCGGGCAAGGCCCCAGGGCGCTTACGAAAAAGGGGCGCTTCGAGTAGGATTTTTGGGCAATCAATTAGACTTTTCTATTTTAATTAGAGAATTCGCTGATAAAAAGACAAGAAAAATCAATTTGTATTGGAATGTGACTTATTACATTTCCAAAAAACATGGGTTTCTTTTTTAATTTAAAATAAACAATAAAATTTTTTATATAAAAGGGCGCCTAAAGAATTTTTGCCCAGGGCGCCGGAAAGCCTAAGGCCGGCTCTGCCTATATTATGCATTGTTTACATATAAATGGATAGATTAGAGTTCTATTATAGTATACGGTGTATTCATTTTTTCAAATATACATATAATGGAGTTTGTGGTAGATAGATAATGACCATTTTACGTGAAAGTTTCACTTTATGAGAAGGAATAAATAATAATAACTCATTCATTTTTAATTTTGAACGTTCTTCGATTCTATAGCAACTTTCTAGATAAATACAAACATATTTTTTAACATTTCCTAAACATGCAGTATCACTTTTCTACACATTCTAAAAAATCAATTCGAAATTTTCTGGAAATAGTTTTCCCGGCATTATTTTGTCTACGAAACACCAAACTGAATGCAAAACAAATAAAACAACTAATAAGTGTATTATTTCTTACCAATTTTGAAAGGACAATAATTGTTTTGGCTTCAGGCCAGAAATGCATTAACTTCACACTGAAACATAATAATATAGAAATTTTCTCTTAAAATTATTAAGATAATAATATCATATAATACATGCAGTTTTCTAGCTACAAGCCACACAAAGTCAATTTTAAACAAATATTTAATCCATGTAAAATATATTAATAGTTCTTCCCCACTTTATCATTAATATGTAATTTAATACACTTGGATATTGTTTCGAGTTTAGGAGCGGCTCAAGAATTCCATTTTGCCTCCAAACACATTGTGACAATATTAATCATAATATTTATCTGATGCGTTAAAGAAACTTAAAACAACCATCCAAATCTTATCACCAGAACAAAAAGAAAAAAACGAACACGAAGCTTAAAACTACCGTCTCATCATTGGAACAATAATAAATTGTATGGAACATGATTAAGGAGGAGTATATTTAATGTATTCAATTATATTATGCATAATAGATTATATATGGTGAGAATTGAGTTAAGAGATGAAAATAAAGCGACCAACAAAAATTTCGACAATCAAGTCTCAAGTTGACAACAGTTTATTCTATTTGAATAAAGAACTTGGAAAGGTTGTTGAGCGTTCAAGTTTTATTTAAATTCGACTTAACAACACCTTGTGTACGTTTTCAATGTTAAAAAAATATTTAGTCATTTTCGAAACGATTTTTATAATAACTGCCGTAAAGACCATTAAAATAAACATATCAGAAGAATCCGATAAGGACACGTCAAAGAAAAAATGAATTTGTCTCTTCGAGATAAATACGGAGATAAAAATTTTGTCGTTTCTTTGGGTTCTTGTATGGTTTTCGAAAAATATGTACTTGTATTAGCAGTAGGAGAGGAACATGGAGTTATATAATGACGAAGCAAGTGAAACGACGACGAAGGAGGCGATAGAATTGATAAAATAAAGTGGTTAATGGTCGGAGTGCCTAGCCCAGCTTCATGGTGGCATGTGACAAGGTCCGTGATTTATTGGTTCACTTCTCTAAAACAACTCCTCTTCCAATTGTGCACAACAGCAGAAGAGATATACAAACACACAGTATACGAATGTCACTGAAATGAATACATGCATTCCACAAGATTGATTGACTATTAATTCTGTATTAAAACGTCAAGACGAACTTTTTTACTGATTATTTTCGTGAAAATGCCGTTCTGAAATAAACAACTTTTTGTAGGGTAAAACGGTGTCAAAGAGTGTACAAATAAAATTCGAATGTTGTTTCACCAGTAGAATTTTATTATCTTAATTTAATCTACGAAAATGAGAGTATCATCGAATATTTGAATTCAAATATTTCCAACTGTGGTGAATTTTCAACAACTGAACATCAATGGTTTGGTGCTTGTTTCGCATTTGCATGTAGAAATCGAGCTATAAACAACTCCATTTACATATAAATGATCCACAGTATGTTATAAACATGGAAAAAATCCACCAAATGCCACTTTCAACGTCAATTATTCAATGCAAATATTATTATAGTGATAAACATGTCTATTCATTATAATTGACTTATTATACTAACAATAAAACGCCCATACCAGTTAATAAACATGAAAAACAATAATTAATTGCAATTATTATAACTACATCCGTAGCAATAATTAATACAGACATTTTGAAATTGTGTTAAATCGTCTTTTTCCAACAATTTGTATCAGTACGGTCATCAATCAAACATTGTTACGTGGAAACATTTTGGGTGACATAAATTTTTGGCATAGCATTAATTTTGAAATTCTAAAGATCTTTTTTATAATTGCTGTCACTGAAACCTGTGTGCCCACATGTTTAGAGCGATCAATTGATCGTGTGAATCGTTTCTTTTTTTTATTGGCACTGGATTGTTGTAATGGTGATTAATCACCACATTTTAGGTAGCTGCACTCACGTACAACAATGTGTTCACTTTTTTATAAACAACACTTTGATGAACGATGACGTACCAATAATATAATGGTGTATTAATTATAAATCATCTGAAACCACACTGAATGTTTCGATCGCAGCGAATTTAAAATAAATATTGATGATTAATTTGTTCGACTTTTTTGGGGAAATATTCATGTTTCAACAACAACTCCATTTTCGCAGGTATATGAGATGTTCTTTATTTATTCAACGACAAACTCCATCATCTTGTTGCGAGAGTTAATCAGCTTATAACGATTGAATAAGGTGATACAACAATAGGATTCAACGTAAACCGTTTACCTGTAATGCCATTGTGGTTTGGCATCTGTCGAACAAGATTAAATATCTGCACATACAGAATTTCCATTTCTTCGGAAATTTTTTCCCTGCTCTCAATACCACCTTATTCGTTCCAGCATGAGTGCATGTTTAGTACAACAATAATGTTTCTTTTGATTTATGAGAAATTTCAAAATGTTTGTAATAGGTGTCATTATTATTAGAAGATTTTCTCTCTCATATAATTATACCCTTTTATATACATATAAAACGTCACAATCAGGTTGTGTTTTAAGTTTTTTTTTATAATCTGAATCTCTGACACGTCAAAATCTTAATTACACACCACTTTATCTTAATACCATTATAGTTACAAGAATTCCATACTGTTAAGTCTGATTGACATTAACTTTAAAAAGCATTTTACGATTAACTTTTCACATATATATTTTATTTTCCTATACAAAGTAAAAATAAATATTTATCCATCTAGTTGAATTTTCCTCGATCCTTTCAACAAGAGAATGGAAAATGGGTTAAGTGGATGGTCGCCATTATATTAGATTTTATTTATTTATTATGAGCTTGGCAAGAATAATGTTGTAAATAAATCATCGAATTATTTTAACGTGCCAGAAATAACAATAAATTGCGAAAAGGAAACAAAAACAGTGCCGGTTTTTTAATACGAATTTAATAATATGTCGTTTGTGAATGTACAATTATGTTCATACACATGGCCATGCCATTACAGTAATATTTAATTTGTTTATTTTGGTGTATACACAGATGTTTAGAAATAAGGACAGATTTACAAATGCCACTGACAACAAAATGAATTGAAACAGTTGCAAAAATTATTTATACGTCTGGAAGACGCGAAATTTCTCATCTGAAAATAGCATAAATATACTAGTTTTGTTCCAACATTTGAAATATACGCGACATGGTCATGTTTTAATTAAGATGGCACACACTTTGTGCTATTCCATCTCTAAATTCAAAACGTTTTAACAGAACACACAGATTTTAAGTGTTTACCCTCTGAATTCTATAGCATTTCAAATACATTTAATTCTAATGGGACACATTTTATTTTTATCCACAATTCCATTCAGTGGAAATAAAAGTGCCATTTCTTCCACACAGTTTGATTTTCTCAATGGAAATAACACTTACATTTTAACGTATACCTATAGATACCTTTTCAGGTCAATTCATTCACATATTCGTTCGAATTTTGAATGCAAACCGGAATTGCAACAATGAATATAACAGCCGTTCAAATTTTACAATACAAATTAGAATAAAGATGAAATTTCAGCCAGTTGAATAATGGAAATTTATATTTTGGATAACTAAATTAATCAATTTTTAAACTTTAACAAAAAATAAAACGTCTGCAGTCTATTCGCGTCGATATTAAAGATTTAAAATTTTCTTTTCATTATAATTTTCCAATAAATTGTTGTATCGATCTGAAATTTAGTAGAATATACACTATAAGTCAGATGGTCATGTGTACCAAATTTCAGATTGATTTGACGATTTATACGAAAATTATAATAAAATGAAAATTTGAAACAATTTCAGTTCGACGCGAATAGACTTTAATATTGGACTTAT
This sequence comes from Oryzaephilus surinamensis, assembly GCA_004796505.1. Taxonomy (NCBI): domain Eukaryota; kingdom Metazoa; phylum Arthropoda; class Insecta; order Coleoptera; family Silvanidae; genus Oryzaephilus; species Oryzaephilus surinamensis. The sequence goes on along the minus strand of SSSI01004151.1, from coordinate 10,861 downwards.
GCTTTGTGTCACTTTCGGTTAAGATAAAATTGAATATAATTGTCTCAGTAAACTCCCTATAATGTATATGAAAAGTTTTTGATGTGAAGAAGATTATTGTGATTGAGTTTTCGGACCCTCATACTTCAATAATCCGCTTAGAGGCTTAGAAAAGTCATTTCATGTTCCTTTTACGAACTTTCTTCACTACATCTCTCAGATTGGCTAATATTGATTAAGAAAATCTTATTGAAGCCTTATATATTATTACAAGATATATGACCAAAAACGTATGACAAACTAAGTGTTACTTATTTCTATTGCAACTAATAATCAATTTCCTTAATCGAATGAAAATTACGTACATATACATTCAATTTTAATTCGAATTTCGAAAATTAATTAACTGTCGTGAAAATTATTAACAAAACGTGTTACAGCATTCATATTGAACAAATTCGTCTGTAATAGAGGCGCCATTTTGATTTACAAAATAATTAATTATCGTATTATACGCGTAAATGTGGGTTACTATTGTCTTATTAGATAGTGGGCCACAGTAATGGCGGTTTTGCAGGCATAGGGATGAAGAATAGGGCCTTCGTCAGGAACCGCACAGCTGTATGTAGAGGGTATGACAGTTTAAGGATTAAATGTGGAGTGGGAAATGATAAATGATCGTGCCCTTTTCTATTGCGAGCGTGTACCTTTGCATATACACCAGCCCATAATTTTCCCTTCATAAAAAATACCCAAAGACGGTCCTGGTCTTTGTTGTAGGTGTTTTTGTTATACTTTGGTCGATAATCGATTAAAATTCTTACATACCAGTTTTTCACTTGTTATATGTGTCATAAATCACACGTCATCCTTATTTGTAGTACAATAAAATGTTTATGATCGCAACATGATTGCATTATTATTACACGCCTTATAAATTTGAACAAACAAATATTATGTAAATAATATGCGCGAGTTTGTAATAACAAAAAATGATGCACTTCTTTATACCAGCAATGAATTTAATAATAATAGTAGGTCTAATCAGAATGGCATTGATGGTGTTGGCGTCACGACGCCTTGTCGTCGTCTATCTTGGTGTAATTTCACCCACACTTCGACTGTATGTGGGATATAATCAGTGTCAACAGAAATTATGATGTTGGCCATAAAAGAGAACGTTTTATACACGGATAATATGTAAGTTTCGTTTTACTTAAAAGCCCCCCTATCAGTCCTATGTTACCTTATCTTCGAAATTAATCAATGAAATTGAACGCCAAAACAGTCCCTATCGAGAGGCGCTCATATTCAGAATGTTATGACAGTTTTCAGGTGAATTATTGATGAAATTTTCTAATAAATTTACACCTACCGACATGTAATAAGAAACTTTTTTTCATTCACATTCGTTTTTCGTATCAAATTACATATATAAGAGTGTTTCGATTGTATTGGTATAAATTTGATAAGGTTTCAAACACTAGCCGCAAATCGTTTGTGGTAAAAATTTAATAGAAATTCGTCTGGTGTCGTATTATCATATTTTTATTTGTTGGAATTTCTACCCAGGGGTGGGTATAATAAATTAGTGAAATATTAAAAATTACCCTTCACTCATTTATTATTTAACGGTGGTGATATATTCGTGACACGGGTAACAGCGGTAAAAATTGGTGGTGAATTTTAAAAATCACCAACAAGAGAAATACACAGTCCATTGGTATGCAGCCCAATAGCCGCAACTGTTTTGTGGTGGTCGTGCCAGACATATTTTAAATTTATTTTCCTCTATATCGAGAAATGCCGTTCGCATCCACCCCAAAAATCAACAAAACCCGGATTTTTGAAATCGAAAACGGATTCACAATATAAATTCATTACTAGACTAAAAATAAAAACTGTTGTGGCCGTGTGAAAATGATTATAAAATTAAAACTTTCACCAAAAAATTTATAAGTATATAATAATAATCACTATAATTAAAACTAATTGCTATAATTATAAAACTTGTTTTTATATAAACATTTTTGTCGCTTTAAGCGAATATAAAAACGAACTTTTCACATTAGGAGTAATTTTTTCGTCAATTAATAAAACATACACATTTGAACATTAGAAAAACGAACAAAAAAATTCTCATCCTCTGTATGTAAATAAAGACTGTAAGCATTAATTAAGCCCAACATTTAAGTGGAAGGTGATTTGTAAAACAAACTCACAAGAAATGCACATTCTAATAATAACTTACCTTATTTTGGAATCAGTTTATTTCTACGGATGTTTTCACTTTGCTTGTATAATCTGTAACGGAATAACAAAAAAAATCCGGTTAATTATCTATGAAAGAAAAGAAATACAGTTCAATTCCATATTCCAATTTAAATACAGATTGCGGTGTTCTAATCAAACTTTTAAGCTACCAATTCGATTGCTGGCAACTTATTTTAAATAGCAATTAAATTTTAATTTAAATCGTTCAATACAACATATAGAAGAGTTGATTATCGATTTGAAGGACATTTGCCGAAGCCTTTTCAATGTGTACTTTTAAATTACTTATATCCATTATTGTCAAATGATTGATTGATTGTACGTCTAGTTTTCGTCTTTGTTAAGTGCCGCATCAAAAAAAATCAACATACAGTACCTATAAGCCGTATGTACCATCACATGACACATAAACATATAACAAATGTCATGTAGATAATTTATGTACAATTTAAATATATTATATAAGTTGTATTTATTTTCACTGTCAAAACAGAAAAGAAAAGTTGTAAAATGAATCATGAAGTAATCAGTTCAGTAACCTTTACATAATTTCAAATAATTTATTAAATATTGTATCTAATTTAAAGATAGTACATTTGTACAAATTGTTAGAATATGCTTATTCGAATGGGTGAATTCTAGGTGGATAAAATCCACCCTTTAGATGCGTATCTAAACTGTAGACGAGAGACTCGTTTCGGGAAAAGCTCCTTCTTTTTAATGCGAACATTTTACACGTGCATCTCAAAACCACTTTTAATATTGCGTATTACGTAAAAATACACTGCAAAAGAATACCAAGTGAATGGGGTGGTTGATTGAAAAAAAGAGCACTCCGTTTTTATTGCCAAAGGTGTGTTTGAGGATTTATTTTAACGGTAAGTGAAAAAAAATTATATTCATGTTCTAACAAGAAACTTTATCAATATTTCGTAATTTCTGTCAAACGAATAGAAAACTTGTATTTTTGAAATGATAAATTTGTTTTCGTAAAAGAGACAAAATGCAGGCTGGCATAAACCGAAGACAGATTAATGTTTTTTAAAACAGACATCACATTATATAAACAAATAATTTATGTTTTATGTAACAAAATTCTACACTGAATACATATTTATAAAAATTGTACACTGAAATAACGAATGAAATAAATTGATACATCAACCATAGAAAATCTAATTATTCATCTATAGAGGATTAAATTCAGTTAAAGGGGGTTGCTGTGTTGAGGGGGTCAACTTTGTGCCAAGGGTGACTCCACAACACTTGACAGACGTATGCTGGTCACGCAACTGCGTCATTCTACAATTCATACTTTTAATATTAAAAAATCCACTTGCACACACACACTTCAATATTATTCATACGAATTAAGCTTTTTTATATAAAATAATGTCAATGAGAACGTGTGCTTCCATTAAAAACGCAGCTGTTCCAGCTCGTTGTGCGGTTTTGTTGGAAAATATATAGAAATAAATTAAATACCCTCCCAACAAAAAAAAAAAAATAAAATAAAATCGAATACGTCGAAAAATTTAACACCCTATATATGATGTGATTGATGTCAGAACAATAATTTTTTCTTTTCTCGTTCCCCATTTCATGCGAAAACACGACAACTTAGGGCACCTTATTAAAAAACTTCCCTACCCTTAAGGGAATATTCAGGAAACTTTAGTGTAATTATAAGGAACAAAAAAGAACGTCAATTACAGACTCACACAACAATGTCACACTTTCTTTATACACTCGTTGATAACGAAGTAAATAATTGTGCCTAAACTAATATTAGAAAAGAAAGAAAGAGAGGAAGAAAGTAGGAAAACTTCACCCTTCCATAATAATAATAAATTGCGTGCAAAAGTGCAATTATCTTCACAAAAATTGTGTTGTACGTGAAAAAAATCTGTTGAATAATTTACAATTAAAGGCTGCCAGGGTGCAATTTACCTTTTGCAACATAATAGAATAAAAAAATCGCCATTGGAGGGACGCGTTAGTAAATTTCAAACCCCCTGAAATAAATTCGAAGCGCCATTGTCTAGTTTTGGTGTGCTGCAACATTGAGATGCAAAACAGGGCTTTGATCCTTTGCGAGAAAGAGTGACACGTTCGTCCTGACAGGATAACAAAGCCGTTTCAGGGATTTTGCACACTGGCAGCATACAACTTTTGCGATTTTCGATGAGACGAAAATCAGCTTGTTAAAGACAATCACAGATGCGGTCGACTTTTTCACACAATAAAAAATATACGCAACTTTTTTCACCCCCAACACTGTAATTAAAATTATTTCGGTAGACTATAGGCCCTAAAGGTGTTCTGTAATTTTCTACACATCGATCAAAGTGAAACCAATTTGGCAAATTCTCTAATCGAGCTAATATTGGCCAGAAATTGTATTGTTCAACCTGATGTAATCACAGATATGGTCTCCATAGAAATGTCCATCCATAATGAATGTAAATTGAACCGAATTTAGTCTTGAACATTTAATTTAGTTAAATTTCATTGTAATTAATCTTAATTTCTAATAATGGCAAAATACATATTTTGTCAACTTTAAAGCTATACACAAAACTCCATCGTCATCAGCAAGTTTGGGTTGTTTAATTTAAATCCCGTTCGGTTTCACTGTTTCTGATTATACACAATTTTGGTTTCATTTAAATTAATGTTATTGTTAGGGTTCTTAACTAATTAACGAAATCATTAAAATTGTATAATCAAATCGCATAATATGGAAAACAGAGGAAATTATTCTTTTTTCCAAACTACATATTATAAATATCAGAAACCCGGAATTACCGGTTTTTATTGCCTCGAAATGCGTTATAAAAATGCCATATAATTTCATTCCCAAAATCTGTGTCTGTGTGTTACAAACTCATCTGAAATAACGTATATATTGTAATTCATAAATACAACCCTAACAAACGTAAATTTCCATTTTACCACTGGAGAAAATTTAAGGGCACTTTTTTGTTCTGGTACACCGCGTGCACCCATTAAATCAGTGGATAACACAAAATGGTGGAACATAAAATAATGTACCAAGTTCTGGTTTGGAAAAAAAACGAGTACAACCGTGTCGTATATTCGTTTTTGTGCCACCTCATGAATAAGAAATGAAAAAGGACGATGCACACAGGATTTTACCGTGTGTAAAGCCTAAGATTGATATTTATGAGTAAACTGATAGATTGTAAAACTGCGGAAGTCTGCCGGATTTCCTTATATTACCCATCACGAATGGATGAAGCAGTAAACTTTCACCACCGCCCAACCAACCAACCCCCAAACGAAAAATGCGTCGAAAACGGTTTCTCATAAATGTGTACATAAATATAATACATTTTGATATATGTACGTCGATATTGAATTATATTGCAATTTTTTTTCGATGGCAAAATTACAATTTCCGTTTGTAATATGGAACGCAACAATTTTTTTATTGGGCCGTTTTTATTTCCGCACACATATTCCGAATCTAATAATATAACCAAAACGTTTTTCGGATTTTTGCATATATCAGTACGAATTTGAGTGAAATGAAAAGCAAAAACCCGCACACTTGTACACAGAAGAAAGCATCTTGTAAAGTGGCTTGTACTTTTTCCATATGACGTTTCAAAGGCATTTTCTCACATCCATACTTGAAAAAGTCTGATTCGTTCATATATGAAAATCCCGTCTTTATATATTCGAATTCAAAGCAATATAACGTTAAGATACTCACCCAAACAAATTCGAAAATGAATGGTGAAAAATGAGTTTCCCGGTGAGTTTCTTTTTCTTTTTTGTAAACGTACAGAGAAAAATATTGTGACTGTTATTGCGGTTTTTGTGTTATTTTACTGCTTGCAGAAAACGAATTAAGTCTTGATACAAATTTATTCGTGTTTTCGATACCTTGAATGACTCCAATAAAATAAAATTACTTTGTACCCACAAATTGACTTTGTTACTATTTTATTTATTGGGAAATAGATTAATAAATCACATAAAAATCTGTGCAATAACCACAATTTGTAATAAAACGTTATAAATTAACTGAGATATTTATCTATTGAATAAAAAAATGAATAATATATATAGAAAAATACGTGATAGTGATACTGATATTATTTGTTATTATGCTGTCAGATTAGATAACAAAACGTTATGGATGAAATTTAAATTTGTTATGAAAACTGGAATTTTTGATCGATATAAAATCGACGCGTACAAATGCACCTTTTCCTAAATTCATTATTAGCTGTCGATAAAAAACAGTGATCATTCATGTCCTGGATAAAGGCACATCTTGAAATATTTCGTCACATATCGATCAAAAATCCCTTGAGGTAGGTATACTGGCCCTTGATGAAATTTGAATTGATTTTATAACTGATGAAACGAAATATCCATTTTGAATGTCTCTCTACAAAGGCATTTTTCCATTTATTGAGCTGTTTTGGCATCGTATCAAAAATGTCTATATAACATTAGTAAATTTCTCACCAAGTTCCTACATATGACAGCAACAGCGTGTTAAAATGGTATATAATACACGCTTCCGGTGTGCAGCTTTTTGTTTTAAAATGTTTCTTTGTCCAACAAAGGCCAGTATTGCAAACAGTTTGAAAATATACCATTTCAAGAAAATCAAAAAAACTGTACCGTTGATTTTATATTTTTATAAAATAAATATATAATCAATCATTCTCGTAATTTTTAGACATACCAGCATGTTTCAATATATTTGTGTACTTTCAGTAGCAATGATAAGATAAGCCTAATCCATATACATTCACAATAATATAGTTACATCTAGATACGAGTATGAATATTTGAATATTGGTAATTGTTCAACATTTAACATAAACAACGAGTATATAAGTTTCTTATGTAGTGATTAACTAGTTTTTCAAAAGTTCAACTATATAACTTCTAAGAACACTTAAACACCAACACACAACTATTGACGGAGTCTGATTTCCATGTAAAACAGTTCACTTGGTTCAAAGCCACTAATAGTGCAAGTCTTGGCATTTTCGCCAGAACAGAAACTAAAGGAAAAAACAAATCGAAAAAATAGAACGGAAACTTGGTATTTATACATTTATTTCTCGTGTTACACTCTACATGATAACGGGAATAATACATATAAAATGATAACAGTTTCGCTAGTCGTGTCCACGGTAGACTGAATGTTTGAGCGAAGGGCTCGATATGTTTTATCAAGCGATAAGACCCCTCTGAAAATGCTACCGTGCGCGACGCATTCTAAAACCGACGTCGGTCGCTGTACGACGCCTATCCCTTTCTCGTTCCAATTGTTCTCTTGCTCACTCGCACCGTTCCAGTGTATAGAATGATCGATTTTACTACAAGTGAAATACATTTTAAAATTTGTCCTCATCTAACCATTTTTTTTTTTTTGGATGAAATCTTAAAAATTAGCAAGTTTTCGCAGTCAATCTCCAGCATTTTTACAACTTTTCAAATACATTTAAACAGTTAACACAATTTGGCGGTTGAGAATATTTGATAAAACTTTTATATCGTATATAAGTTGCGTGTTTTATTTTATTTTTTGGTTGTTTTTAACAAAGTTTTGTTTTCTGTGCCACCCCTTGAAATTTATCGTGCCTCAAACAGACCAGAGGCGAGTTTCGCCCATTTTGGAAAGAAAATGCGGAAAATGTGTGTAATTACTTTCGTGACACTTCGATTAATTGCCAACCAACGCAAACAAGCATTCTGAAATTGAAATTCTCTTCATCTGCTTGCTAATTTTATATGAACTCGAAGAAAATTGTTTTATATCGAACAAACAATTAAATTCGTTTTTATTGGAACCGTATTAAGTAACAAGATGATGGGACCCGATGGAAGAAAATCCCCCAATTTCCATTTCCTCGTTGTCAATGTTGTTTGGTTTTGAAAAGTTTCGATGCTATATAAGGGGGCGGCGGCGGACATACTGATGGTTGATTGCTTTTCGAAATTCAATACGAAATCAAGTAAAGAAATATTTTCGGCATGATGACTGTATTAAACAGTAATGGAATATAATTGAATTTGTGACGCATTAATTTGTACTCTGTTATGTTGTCGGCTTCTGAGGTTATTCTCTTTATACATATATATGCGAATGTTAAAGGGGGTGGCGTGCGGTTTTCGCACCACCTGCTCAACTTGAATTCAGTCTTTGTTGTACGAGGAAGATGTCAATAGGGCACATACAATATGATTTCGTGTGCGTATATATAGATTTGGTGGAGGGTGATAATATTAGAATTCATTCAGAGATTGAGGGTTAACTGGAAATCATAGCAGCGGTTAAGAAAAAACCACCCTCGCATATAGAATTGCAGAAATTTCCTCATTTAACAAAATTATTTGTATTTAGAATATTCTTAAAAGAAACATTTTTTAAAGCATACATTTTCCCGCATATTAAAATGCCGTAATAAAACCTCCCTCTGGAAATCCATAGATATTAATATAAGAGTTTTCTTTTGTTGTGGTGTCTTGCAACACATTCGCACTAACCCCTTGATAAACGCCCCCAATTTAGCACCCATCAACTATATATATTAATACAACGAAATTTTATTGTCACAGCAATAAATCTGTATGGTAGTCTAAGGGGTGGTTTTTACTCCAACAATTTGTCTGTTTGAATTTATTATATGGGAATATAATTGAGTTGGGAACTGAGTCAAAGCCCTTCATATATACGTGTTGTACACCTATTTGTAATGGAACCAGTTTTGGGTTTTTTATTTTCTGTTTATGTAAGCCAGACGTAGATTTCTTCCGGAAAAACAACTCGTAAAACATGTCGTAAACTTGCACCAACATATCAAATTAATTAAAAGATAAAATGATGGTTTGTTTGAAATGTATTCGTTTACGATGATTAAAATGACGTTTGAATGGCTTAATATTTTATACACCATCACCATCGTGTGATTCTTATATAATATTCAACAGATATGGTGAATTTTGTTAAGAAAAGTTCGATCAGCAAGTACCGGATGCACAATTTCCTTCATCACCCCTCCAGTATTTGCTAAAGGCTATAGAATAGAATAATTGCTATGGGGTGTATGGTGTCTTTTATGTTATTAGGGATTGATCGTAGCAGTGTTAGAATAAATTATATAGGGGTAGGTAGTATTTTTCAAGTCACATCCACTTGTCCAACAATATATGCCATTCACGTATATACATTTTTTTTTTTGACGAAAATCTACATTGAATTTACGTATCGAAATTGAATCGTCAATTTTATATACATAAATTTTCTTCAAAGTTGTATATTTTTAATATACTCCACTTGACAGACTACACAAATTCCTTTTAGTTTATATTTAGAATTAACGATTTATTGTGGTAACAAACAATCCTAAATTTTTCAACATGTTGCATGGTTTTTGGTGTTTTAAAGAAAGATAGACTTATTTGGTACGGAAGCTGGCTTTCGAACCGTATCTGTTCTCACTGAGGGTTTGATGATGAAGTGGCTTGATGATAATCTAATAGCCGTACAATCATTTCACATATTGTATACAGACGTTAGGTTTTCTGAAAATGCTTCACTATATTTAGTCAAAAGCCTTAGACGCCAGAAATGAACAACAGTCCATGGTTGGTTCTTAAAACCATTCCATTTAAAATTTAAACAATGTATTGAAGGCTCGATTTTTGTAACATCAACAAAATACACTTAAGTATGAGCAAGTCTTCAATAGAAAATAAATATTTTACGTATATTCAAAGCTGTCGCACAAAAAAGCTTAGTGCCAAATTTAAATCACATTTAGAAAATACACATACCTATAAAATACATACCGCTTCAACTTAACTAAAATCACATTAAAAACTGGGCCAGTAAAAAGAAATAGAGAACGATGCCATTTTTATACTTTTAGTGTAAAGTGACCTCACCGAATATACACAAGGAAGAACGGACAATCCCGAGCAAAAAAATTAGCCGCTCCTCTTGAAACAGTGGCCGGAACTAATATTAAAGTTTCAAACCATCTGAGTAAAGTTGCAAACATTAATTTGTAGTGACCTGTACCAACCACAAAAAATCCGCGGGAATATAATACCGTTTAAATTATTTTAAATTTTAAAATTAATATTTTGATTTATATAAATAAAAAAATTGGTTAAAAAGATTTCTTTATTGTAACATTTAACATTTTTATTTTAGATACTTTAATTTATCACTATTTATTAGATCAATCCAATGTTTAAAGTTTCCGTGACTTTTCAATTTTCATTATATGTTCTATTTTCACATACAGGATATTTATATTAGGGTATAAATATTATACAGTACACAAAATATATTAGAATTATCCAAATCACAAGTGAATCACTATTAAATTAATATTAATTAATTAATACACTCGCGCTTCGTGAATTTTCAAATTGATTTTCAATTTTTAGTTTTGACAAATAAAAATGTAACTGGATTAAAAAAAATACAAATGGTTAAATTTAAATACAACTTGCGACACCTACAGACAGTGGCCAAAATTAAAAAGATGAAAAATAAAACAACAATCGAATGTCCGACCCCTGAATTTAAATTCATCAATGTAAT
>SSSI01004150.1:0-15968 GCA_004796505.1 Oryzaephilus surinamensis | reverse complement strand
CTTAGTACACATTTTCAATAATTATTATTTGGATCCTGATGTATTAAATGAGTAACGGCTTAACGTGTAAAGTTTATCTTTTTTAGAATTTTTGGTGAAAACATGATTTCCTTCATTATATGAAGCTATGAAATGTTATTAAAATATTCAAATACTTTATTACCATTTGGACACCTTGTAAAATGCATTTTTTATATATGCTTATGCACTTAAAATGATTGCAGTAAAGATAACCTTGTGTGCAATTGGCTCAAAATCAAGGATTTTTTAATATTTGCTATAATAGTGATTAGATAGTTTTATTTGTAAAATAGTTTAAAAATAGTACATAAAATTCGGCAATTTGGATTTTAGTAAAAAAAATCACAGACAAAATATTGATATAGGTACGAGTATACCTATTGGTGTTTAGGTATAATTTTAAATCTAAAATGCATTATAATTTATAAAGCTTACGAAATATGGATGCAATTATGATCATATTGTCTAAAAATAAATAAATAACAACACCAATTAGCGCCTTCGTTGCAAAAATTTGAATTTGCAACCAACTTATGGAAAAATTGATAAAATAGCGAAAATTGAATATTATAGTTTTTCTGATAACAACGAAATGTAAAACCACGCATTTAGGAGTATTTAGCTTTATCAGGATATTTAATAAGAAAAATATGATTTAATTTAATGAGTTTTATTAAAGTCTCGGTGCATACACAAATATTTAGAAATTTCTATGTATTAGGTACTCTCTATTAAGTAAAAAGTATATTTTCTTTCAAATGCACTGAGAACTTTATTAAAAGCCATTAATTCATAAAAAAGATATGAGTTTTTCAAGTAGGTACAGAATTTTGACTAAAACTATCATTATGAGAATAAACTAGGTATTCAAACGAAAATGAATTAAAAATAAAACTCTAATTAATTGGTGTAATATAAATTTAATCTTTTTCGAGAAACAAATTACTCCAATCGCACTCATTTTCATTAATTTCATCAACTTTACTATGATAAAATTTTCCATCACTTTTATTTACATCATACAAGTTCCAACTACAATCTGTATTATTCGGTTTCAAATTATTATATATCAAATCTCTACCAGTATAATTTAATTTTTTTATCCTAGTTTTATTATATTTTTCCACATCATATAATCTTGGTTTTATATTAAAATAGCATTCAATGTAATTTAAAACATCACAAAAAGTTTGTAAATTATTAAAAATTTGTTTTTCCTTACGTGGTAATAATTTTTCTAGCATAAATACTAAATGATGATGAAAGCATTGAAATGTTAAGTTAGAAGGTTTTTCAGGGATTTTGTAACTTAGTCTATCTATTGTTTCGTACTGTTCTTGTAAAATTGTACTATTATAACAAATATCAATCCAATGTTGAATACAATCTACTGTTGTAATTTCTGAACCGGTAAAAAGCGTAGGATTTGTTAATATTCCATTGGCAGACATTACACCGTTACAGTTAGTATCACTTTTCAATTGTAAACAATCATTCAAATTTTTTATTCCACCATTCGCCACGACAGGCACATTTGAGTCTTCACAAATCATTTTTAAAGCATTTTTATTAATGTCTCCTGTTAACTCAGATGGGGTCCTTGCATGAACACTTAAAAAACTAATATCACACATCTCTAACTGCTTACAAATTTGCAAAGTATCTCTAAGATTGGGCAAAATTCTCATTTTTACACTTATAGTAAATGGTTTGGCTATCTGATTCCGGCATTGTCGTACCATATCGTAAATGAGTTGAGGTGATTTTAATAAACTGCATCCTAAACCTAGTTGTGAAGCCCATCGCTGAGGACACCCACAGTTTAAATCCACTCCATTACAATGTCTAATAAGAAATGTGTTATTTATTTATTCAGTGAATGTATGTTTGTCTTACGGAGATACCAAATAGGAAGCTCCCACGAAATCGTGAACTGTATTAGCAGCTAATTGCGTTATTAATGGAATATCATCTAAAATATACTTAATAATTACCATAATTAAGATAATTATTAAATACTAACAAGAATTTGTTGTAAATTCGCTCAAACGTGCCTTTTCACTTTTACAAAATGAATCTGCTAAGATCATTGAAGTGAAACATAAATCACAATCGTAGAGTTTAACTAAATTTCGAAATTGTAATCTAAAAAAAGCCTTGCTATTTAAATTATTTAAAACTTACATTAAAAATTATTACTTGCTGTAACGAACCATGGGAGCACAAATATGTACTAGTTTCTTATCACTAAAGAGCTCTAAAACATTTACAAAATTTGCCTCTTCAATGTCCATATTATTTTATATGTTTTACAATAATTTCAATATGTTTTTAAAATTTTTCTACATTTTTTGAAAACATAACCAAATTTTTAACTCTACAGATGACAGATTCATTCAAATGTTCTATTTAAAGTGATACAGTGCAGACAGAGCACAGAGAACATACACTTGGAATGTTCAGCATTTTTTAGGTTGTTAGGTTAAAACTTTTCAGAAATAATAAAAAATTTCACGTTTTACTTAATCTTTACTAATTATATACTTAGACAAATGAATCATTTAAAACGGTCCTATGTTTTATATAGAAAAAATATACAACCACCTTTTAGAATATCAATAGTTAATATTTCCTACCAAATTAGTCCCAATTCACCGTTATTAATTGTAAATAGAAATGTACATCTTAAATTTTTGGATAAACGGATTCCAGCAATATACAAATTATTTTGTACTTATGATAATGAAAATAAACGACTTGGTAACGATGGAAAGGTAATGAATAAAGTGAAAACATACATAAAGACAAATAAGGACAAATTTAATGATACCGAACAAAAAGTAAGAGAAAAAGCACAAATAATTGTCGAAGATATAAGGGAAACTAAGAAGAAAGTTAAAGAGTCCGTAGAAAATATTATAGAAGTAATATTTTATTATTATAGTGTATTAATAAATTAATTTACGTTATTTTTTAGAAAGAAAACATTTACACAATACCAAATTTCTTATGTTTACTACGAATAGGTTTGTGTCCATATCTTGGAATATTAATATTCCACGACGAATATAATTACGCTTTGGGAATATTAGGATTTGCAGCAGTAACCGATCTAGTAACAAATTCAATCCAAAACGATTTCAATCATTTAAATGTAATGTTTGTTTTCAGTTAGATGGTTGGATTGCAAGAACCTGGGAGAGTCAGTCATCAAAAGTGGGTAGTTTTTTGGATCCAATAGCCGACAAAGTGTTAATAGCAACTTTATTCTTGTCACTTACCTATACCGGCTTAATTCCTATTCCTCTTACATCGATAATCATTGCCAGAGACATATTATTAATAATTGCCGGCTTTGTTATACGATATAGATCGCTGCCACCACCTGTAAGTGATCTAACATTGGTAATATTTATAACAGTCAACAATTATCTTTTAGCGAACTCTAAGTCGATATTTTGATGCATCCTATGCCACTGTTCAATTGGCCCCCACATTCATTAGTAAAGTAAATACGACAATTCAGTTAATTTTAGTTGGTTCAACATTAGCTGCGCCGGTTTTTCATTATGTAGGGCACCCTGCACTTGAGTGTTTATGGTATTTAGTTGAAATATCTAATATAAGTTTATTATTAATTTATTATATAAAAATTTAGGTATGTTACTGGAGTTTCTACGATTGCGGCTGGCCTAAGTTACGTTGTATCAAAGAATACGTACAAATATTTAAGAAAAACACGTGGATAATGACTGAATTACATAATATAATAATTATATGTATGTAATTTTAAATTTGTAAATATAATGAGATGTGATAGAACCAGTGTTAATTAAGTATATTTTCTAGAATAAAAATTATTACCCAAATCGGTGTTATTTGTTTGTCTTGTTACTAACTGTGATAATTAGAATCGTTTAAAAATAATTTAAATATAATTGAACTAATAAAATTAATTGGAACAATACACAATAAAATAAATATTTATAAAGGATGTGCCCAATGTTGGAAAAACATTTTCGGTAAATAATGTCGTTTCTTTTAAACCGGCTACAAAGTAATTCGATTATCACTTATATCTAGGCAAATTCTATCACGTTTTTTAAACTATAAATGCAATGTTTATAAACGAAATATGTACAATATGCATGTTCTGAATTATGGAAAAGATTATTCGAATTATTATTTTTAATATGATAAGAATAAATGAAAACAAAAAAATGCTTACGTTAATTTATTATCATCGAAAGACAAAACTTTTTTTCAACAAAATAATTGATACAATATTTTTAAAAGGGTAAAAGGTAAAAAAGAGGAACAAGTATATACATACATATTATTATTTAATAGGAGTAATTAATTTAACAAACATTTTAAGATTTAAATGTAGCGCTTAAAAGTTGTCAATATACGAGGGTCATTCACAGATGTCGTTATAAACGATTTATGAACTTTTCTGTCAGATCATACCACTATGGTGTCAAATTCCGTTTCCAGTAAAGTTCTAATAATTTTCTTAGTTTTATTTAATATGTTCTAGCATTTATCGTCATTTATAATTGCTAAGCAGTTATTAATTGTTAATTAAATTTATGTGTAAAGTTAATTTTATATAGTTATGTAATATAAGTGAATAAGAAGTGTTTTTTTCATGTTAAAAAAAAGTTAATAAAATATTAACAATGACTTCTCCAATAAAACCTTGGGAATCAAATACATTACAAAATTCAAATCAAATCATTCGAAATTCATATACTATATCACAAATGCCTTCAACATTTGGACATTCGGCCCCCGTTTTACCACCCAGACCATCAAACACCTTGGTTTCAAGTAATTACAATTCGTACCTGCCATTTTCAGGTAATGATCCAAAGGTTAATTGGTATGAAATTTTTCCATAATCTTGTTGTAGGTATGAGCAGTTACGGTGGTTACAATTCGTACGGTTCGTACGGCTCGTATGGCATGCCTTATCGAAGTTCTTATTACAATTCGTCGTATGGAAACGGTTATAACAGTTACGGAATGTACGGATCTGGCAATCATCCGTATGGATTCGATGATAGTGAACGTCGTTTCATACAATACGCCGAAGAGAGTTCACGCAACACATTCGCCAATGTGGAAAGTATCGTTCGGGCCTTCAACAGTATGGCAATGATGTTGGATAACACATTTTTTGCAATGACAAGCTCATTTCGAGCAATATTGAGTGTGGCCGAAAATTTTGGACGCTTGAAAAATATGTTTGGACATATTTGGTATTCTGTAAACGTGTTCAGATTTTTTAACTGGCTATTGAGAAAGATTCGACAAAAATTGGGCTTCAAAGTGCCACCCAGCACATCGTCTTTGGCATGGAAAGAAGCTGTACATGGGGGTGGGGCGGCTGCTTCACCTGCTGGTGGCTCAAGTTGGCCCACACTTGCCTTTCTAGGTGTTCTAGTGTCAGCACCGTACATTATAAGCAAATTTCTGCCAAAATATGAAGGTAAGAAAGACGTTTTTTTGGTTTTAGAGTACATATATGTATTTATTTGTTGATTTTTTTTTAGATAAAAGTGATCCGAGCAATTGGAAAACGCCTGGCATAAAAGCGAAAGCTGCATTCGACTTTATAGCCACTTCTCCCAATGAATTAACGATACACACGAATGATATAATCAATTTGGCGCCAACTTATATTCAAGATGAAATGAAATTAAAGAATACTGGTTGGGCATTTGCTGAATTTAATGGTAAATCTGGTGTTGTACCACTTAATTATTTAGTAATTAGTAAGTCTAGACCACTGACAAACATGACACCTTCAAATGATAATAGAGTATTTAATAATAACAATAATATTGTAACCACACATAGTAACAATTCAAAATCGCATAATAAACGTGTTAGTTTTGGTGAAAATCAAATATTTGAGAACATCGATTTGGATGATTACATTAGAAAACCAGAAAAAGAGACTGTTGTTGAAAAAAGTGTATTAAAAAGTTCGTTAGTTAATAATTCTAATAATAATAGTGATAACACTGAAAACAGTGAATGTACAAAAAATGAATCGAAAGCTTAACATTTTTATACTTATGTATTTTACTATTTACTTTAAATATTTTGTATATTTTGTGTTGGTGACTGAATTTTTGTGGCAAACTCATAATTTTTTATACTGTAATATGAAAATTAAATATATAAGTAAAATTAATTTTTAAATATTCATATATAATTATTGTAAATAAGTGTAGTGGTATTTAAAAGTATAAGACAGTCATTGATGATATAAACTCGTGATTATTTTTCTTTTTATTATCTATGTATGTACTTTGTTAAATCATTTTATAATAAAATTGTTTTTAATAAATATTTAAATAAAACCAAATCTTGTTGTTTTGCTGGCCTCAATCCTCTTTTAAGATAAACAATGAATTTGTATAAAATCCATTGTTTATAATTGCAACTTATTTTTGAGATTATATATTTCTAACATAAACAAGTTATTTTTTGATAATAAATATTGTTTATTAGATATTTCAAGGTAATCGAGAAATAATTTCTAATAAGTTATGATTTATAACATGATTTGGTATTTAAGTGATTTTTTCACTCGCGAAATTAACAATCTTCCATCGTAACTGAGCGAAGCAAACACCCATGGTTCGGCTGGGGACCATTCGGCACAATAAACACTGTCTTCATGTTCGCACCATTGCAAAGGACCATCAGACAACCTTCAAACAAACCACTAGTTATGAAAAAACTAAAACGAAAATTACTTGCTTACATTTGCTTGGTTTCTAAACCATCACTATCGCTTTTTAGAGCACAAATGTCTTCATTATTCTCCGAACTGACACTAGCAGCACTCGATAATAGTACTCTGGCATCTGAACTTGCTGTTAGAATTAATTGATCGTGAAAATGATTGAAACGAACACTCCAAACCCTGAAAAATGCGATCATTTATACGGGTCGCACTTCCACGGTCTTTTTACCAATGCGAATGATCGCTTCTACAGTACACCGGTTGACTAGTTTGACGAAAATCCCAAATTTTTACGAACGCATCATCCCCACAAGTCGCAATATGATACTGTTTGTTCATATTATAATCCAAATCCCTAACTAATTGCCCATGCACCCCATCAATCTCCCATGCCAGTTCCCCAGTTCGTATGTCGAACGTTTTTAAATGCGTTTCAGTTGCTGTTGTAAACTGATTGCAATTCTGATGCGGATTCCATTTTCCTATTGTAAATTTTGGGTTGTTTTTACCCTCCAAAGGTACATTTATAATGCTACGTCCACTGGATTCGGATATATCCCACAGTATTACGTGGGTGTCGGTAACAGTTGCCGCTTTTATCGCGTCAGTCGGGTGAAATTCGGTTGTTTTTACATCATTGCCCCACTGAGTGGTGTCTAGTGTGGTGCTTATTTGTAAATTATCAATGGAATCCAAATTATTCACTTGTGGAAAGGCATAGATAGCTGTTTGGATGTTACAAGTATTGTCATGCGATACTGTATTGTAGCATGTTGCTAATTGAGAGGCATTTGAAGGGTTTGTTGTGATACGCCAAATTTCACCTTCCGGATGATGGAATACCTACAATATTATGAACTTAATTGCGACATTAACACAGCCTTTTAGTACAATAGATACTGTGGTTTTTATAGTGGATACTTCATCGTTAAACTCAACTAAGTGAATTTGATTTGTGGTTTGTTTTAAAGATTGTGTTCCTATTAAAAAACGAATTATTTCCGTTTCTCCCAACTGCGGTGCCAAAGTTCTAGCCTGAAATTCCAAACCATATATCACAGAATTTTCATTATCCATAATTTTTCTCGAGTTTTTATTGAATTTTATTTTTGTATTTTGTGTACGTTTTATGGTTTTATATAGGTTATAAATTCAACTTCTTCTTCAACAATCAATATTTTGAAAATAGTTTACAACTTTACATTGAAACATCGGCAACCAACTTTTCACGAAGGCAATTGATTTTATTCAAATTTGAAAAAAATTTGATCAATTTTAATAATTACACTCTAATATGACTTTAACATTAATTTATTCTTTGGTATTATGTAACAGGTATACAAATATTTACGTACATTCTAAAACAATTGACCTGCGATCACATAAAATTTGTTATTAAAAAATGAAAATAAATATTTATTAGCACCTCCACCAAAAACATAATTATACTTTTTGTATATTGTTAAATGCTATGGTTAAATGGTCAAATGATCCAATAAAACATGTATATAAACATATATTTGGTATGTTGGACAGGATATAGGTACATAAATAATTTGAATACATATAGGTTTTACAATAACATTATGTTATTTACGATATAAATTTATATATCAAATTTAACAGAACTGGTTTTTGTGCCCTTTCGAAATAAATTGCCTGTAGACAAATCGTTTTCTTTAAAAGTTTGCAGCCGATGCAGTTCGATATCATTTTTTGACTGACATCTCATCGAATCCTTTAACTCGCTTTTATTCAAAAACGTCTCATGTTGTCGACTATTCGGCTGATGGTGTAAGCAGGAACCAAAGGCCCGTCGAAACTCTTTCTGAAATTTTCCTACAACATAAATTGCACATAATAACTTTCAACTTTTGATATTTACACTTAACTACCGCTCATAAAGTTGTATATGATTGGATTTACTGCACTATTTGCATAACAGAGAAAGTGCGATATTAATGAGAATGCTCGATTTATTTCACTGTTTGTTAATTTGACGGTTAATCTACAAACGTAGTAAATTTGATGCAATTTAATTTGGTGTTATTGAGAAGCTCTTACCTTAAAATCGAGAGAAGATGAACTGGTAAAAAGCAAACGGCGAACATTGCCACAACAGCTACAAGCATTTTCGCAGCCTTTTTACGAGATTTCAACTGATTCTCAATATTTATGTTCGTATTCATTGTGAACGTCTGAACGGACTTGTTGCCATCTGAAAAATAATTGAAGATGTGAGAAAAACTAGAACAAGACTATTTTCTATAATAAGCAAATGCTGAACATTATAATGAAATTATATATACCTAGTTATATTAATAAGTTGCTTTTCGCAAACGGTAATTTCCTATTTAGCGAGAATAGCTTTTCCGCAGATTACTTATCTATGTCAGCAGTTCTAATATTTTTTCCACTGAGATGAACTTAATATACTATATATGTATAAACATTTACTGACAGCTTCAATCAGCTTTAGGTATAAAAGGAATAACAAAATACTATACTTATTTGAGAAATATAAAATTTTCGCTCAACTGATTTTTTACATATGTGACATTCTTCATAATTTCATTCAGTGTTAGACAAATAAAGAAAATTCTTCGACGTATTTTATTCCAATTACAACATTTTTTTTTATAAAGTTAAATTGACTAGTTAAGAAAAGGAAAACGAATTCGAGCCCACGGAATCCTGAATACATATATTACGATATCAAATTTATTGAATTTGAATTCTTTTGATTATAATCCCTCTCGTATTTTATTCACAATTTCTTCATAAAATTGAAATAAATGATATAATCTTTCTATATGTATCCATAATTACCTACCTAGTGTTTGGTGGGACACATTTCCCGATTTCCATAAAACTCTTATAATTTGCATATATGCAATGGACATGAAGAGCAAAGGTAACCAATAAAATAGTACCATTTTTACTGTCATAAATATTGTGTCCGTGTACGTGGACCATGTTGGGGAACATTGAGTGAAATATATTTTGTTGGGGTTGTAGGGGTGTGAAATTGCTGTCAAATAGATGGCCTCGGGTATTTCTAGAAAAAAAATTCACCTCACAACATTCACTTTTTAAATACTAATGATGAAATCGTTAGTATTTCAAAAAACTGGGATTACCTAGTTTCTATTTTTTTTTACATATTTACCACCTAAAGTAATTCCTCTGCATAAATTGAGTTTTATATGTTGGACAATCTTCATTTCATGCATATATATAATGTTTCGTATGAAATTTGCATATTTTCTTCAATGAAATACATACCTACGTGTCACATTTCATTTTTTAGGGTCGTTGCATTTGTTTATTATATTTTTAGTAACAAAGTTCAAAATATACCAATCGATGTTAATCTGATTTTGACAATATTCAAAAAAATAGTGTTTCATTTTCAAATTTAAAACCACAGAAGCCAAGTAGTAGTAAATATGTCACAGAAAACTTAATAAGATTCACTGGATCTAACAACATTCAACAAATTGGATTGTCTTTTATTTCATCCCTGTTTTCTATCCTTACTCGTATATATATATCTGTATACGTTCAAGTTGTTCTTTATTAGATATTCGTAATTTTGTACCTTATTAAACGGGCAACCAATTTTTTTCGTTTTAATTATGAATGAAACATTAAATTAGCACAAAATATTTCCGCACTTACCACAAACGAGGGCGACAATCCAAATAATTCCTATAGCCGTTTTTGCACGTCCTGTTGTTGATTTAAACTTCAAAGGAAAACAGATCGCGTACCATCGATCGATTGATATAAATGTTAAAGTTAGAATGGAAACGGTTACTGAAACACTCTGTAAACGAAAACAAAAAAAATATTTAAATGTTCATTAACGTAAAATTGCCTTTTTTTATTTTACGGTTCAAATTAAGACGATAGGTATATTGTACATATATTTTTAAATAAATTGTAAGACGTATAATTAATTTTATTATTATCATATTTTATATTTTATTTACATTCTGTTTTGCACATAAATCCTAAGTAATTTGATGTCAAGAAAATAACCACGTACGACTGATATCTGCTGAAAAGAAAAAATCCCACTGAAATTCGTTTATAAAGGTTTTTCAATTACAGAACTTTTCAAAGGACCATCAAACATATTGTATTTCAAATACGTACAAAGATGATTACTATTTCACAATTTATTCAATTTAATGTTTATTAATTTTACATTTCAGGATTTTTAGTTAAAGTCTTAGGCATATTTTCTTTACTGTACAAAGTATATATAGTATATTTGCATTGAATGAATGTTTTGCGTAATCGAAGATTAGGTACGAAAATAAGTAGATTATTATATTTAATATTATTATTATAGGTAAATTTGAAGAAGATTTTGAGATCAAGATGAAAGAAGTGCATATAATATAATAAAAAAGACGTAAAGCTTTTAAAGATAAACATGTAACAGCTTTTATTTTTAACATGTTTGTTATTCTATTAAAATAATAATATTTTCATAATACACACATACTTACTTGTGTATACATTATGCAAAAGGCAATAACTGCATACAATTACACAGTGCCATTTATTCTAAAATTGTATAAAATTTCATAATAATTTTTATATTATAATTATGTTGGACAAATGACTATTATGTGCTAGAAAATGTAAATTAAACCTAAAAGCAATATTGAAATTTTAGCAAAAAAAAAAAATGAAAAAGATAAAATTCAAATTATTGAACTTATTGAAGTAATAAAAACATTTCGTGAAACAATCGTTTCACATTTATTAGGTATATATGTATGTGAATCATTATTTTTCCAAGTTGGCATTATCATGTAATACAAATCAATTGTAATAATTATTTTTAAAAACAACAAAAATATGAACAATTTTAATGTTTCAAAACAATCGATTTTTTGTAATATGTAAAAATAATAAAATTTTGATAAATTCGTAATAAAATTATTAATAAAACCAACCAATTTATATTGTAAAATAATACAACATAAAAATATAGTATCCATTATGTAATAAAAGAAAAGTTTTGATTGTATGTATTTGTTTTTGTTTTTATGCTTTAAGCTTTAACACTACAAAGTATAAGTGTAATATTTTATTGGCTAAAAACCAGCTGACTGTATCTAATTTGTTATAGTTATAAGTTTGTAAACAATTTTATCTAAAAAAAAATAAACTTTATATTTAATAGAAAACTATTCATTTTTAGTGTTAAAAACAAATAAAATATTAGTACAAGTTTAATTGTATTTCTTTTTATTATTATTTTGAAAACAAAACTACACAGCAGTTAATTATCTCATTTAATCAAACTCTGTTTCGTATTTACAAACAAACACTCGTATCTTCCAATTAGGTATACTAGAGAAAATGAAATTTTTATATTTTTAATTAAATAAATATAATTAAGTTAGTCCTGAGCTCGAATTCACCAAAAAAAATATATACTTATGTAATTTAAATATTTTTAATTTTTTTATGTAAATTCATTACCAATAGTTAACAATGTAACGATCACTTTGTTATACAGGTTCATATGAGTACCTATATTAAGTGAATTAAAAGGTATGTACAACACTCTAATAGTTAAAAGCTATTAAATGCCTAATTTACGCAGCAGGAAGAACAAAGTTGGCTTGTTGCTATTGAGCTACTACGAGTATATTATTGTTGCACAAAACATATAGTGTGCTTTGTGCGAGAATTCAAGAAATCCAAATAACATCTTAACATAGTAAATGGAATCAGTTTTTTTCTTTGGGTGATTTATTTTTTGCATCTCAATTTAACATCAAAGGAGCCATTATTACGGGTATACCTACTTATGAAGGTACCTACGTGGTAAAGTTATGTTAAAGCTCAAAGCTCACTTTGATAAAATGAAAACAATCGTATTTAATAATTATGTAAAAAGAGACATAGTGTTATTAAATAAGTACATTTTTAACATAACATTAATCATATATAAATTTATTTTTCAAAATATATATTTATGTATATGTGTTATAAATGGATTAATTATATAGAATAGTAGAATTATATTAGTATTAATTTTAATGTTATTTTACATTGTTTGCAGATTTGCACCCATAATCACGGATTATTTACACCCGGTCGGCGTGCCGGTCTCCACTCCTGACGTCACAAGAACGCGTTACATGATTGGTGAACTAGAATTTGTAACTACATACATACAGACATATATGTAAAAATTTAACATTTGTTTTACATTAAAAATTAACTATTGTGCTAGACATTATCATCATTTCCATATCTAATTTGACAGCAATTTGAATAAATTTAACCACCAAAATAGATTATGACAATTGCTTGTGAAGTTGTGACGTCACAGGAGCAATTTGTTATTTCAAGTCGTGGTAGTAGAAATAGGACACCGACCGCTTTTAATTAATCTGTGCCCATAATAGTTTAATTGAATTTTAATGTATATACTTAAACTCCTACATAATTATCATATAATCATATTAAGTAGGTACATTCAAACTATGTAGTCAGAATCCGAATTTGAACATACATATACATATACCTATGTATGTTGTTATATTTTAAAATAAAAATTTCCTTTTAGTTCTAAATGTCGCTTTTTGGATTAAATTGTCTGATATAAAAGCTCTGATGGATGTCATTTTCTCATTTTGGAGAGATATACGTACTTTACGTACTTACTGTAAACATTTTATGTTATTACTGTATTTAGTTGTTCATTTTCAAAGTAATATGATGAATATATTAAGTTTTTAACTTAAAATTAAATCGTCCATTTACATATACATGTTTTTTCATTTCTTATTTTTACCATATACGGTAAACGTACAACTTTTGTTGACTTTTTCATATATTTACCTTTTGCGTTATAAAAATCGACTATTAAATTCAATATAATATAGGTACATATACATATATGTAAGTATGTATACAATAGTTAAAAGTTTTTGGTTGCTCAAATTTCTGAGAATAAGATTTAAATTGAAAACTTTCTATGTACGTACCTATGAAATTTCAAAAATAAATTTACCATCATCAAATACCATTAAACAAGCCGTTATATATACAATTAATTTTAAATCAAATCAGTTAATAAAATTATAAGATTTAATGTGTTTCTATGTGATTTCTTTGCCAAAATAGACAAAGTTTTAATTAAACATCCTGAAATAAATGAAAACTGTAAAATAATTTTCGTTAATAATGGCAACTTTTTAAATTTTTACATAGAAATTTTATCAAAAAGCACATATAGGAATAACTTTTAGTTTTATATTCAATCAACATACCACCTGGTATTTATTATTATTATTATTAATCTATTGTGTGGTCTATTCTATTTTAATTAAAACGATCTTATCATTGAATGTTCAACTAAAATTGGAATTTATCTACAATAATAAATTTTTACATCACAGATATATATGGTATGGTATAGCTTTCTCATTTTCTATCATGAATAGCTTAATTAATTAAATTTCAAGTCCAAAAAAGAGAACCCATATACATACGTATGTTGGAGGGCTTTAATTCACTTTAAAACTCCAATAATGTATATGACACTTAATTTTAATGTAAGAAATAAAGAATGAAGTGTTACTAATGGTTTTCTCTATTACAATTTTTATACATAAACGTCCTATGTATAGGTACCTTACAATAAAGTGATTCCATTTTAGCAGATTAGGAAGGAATGCTTTTAGTGCAATTAACAAAATCAATACTTATTAAATATACAATTATATTGTGCATAAAAGAAGTCAAAATAATGTTACTTGTTGAATTTCGCGTTCTATTAAAAAATTTGTGACATATACAGAGTGATTACGTACTTAATTTCAAGAAGGTTCTGATATACAGGGTGTTTTAAATGTTCTCTTAAAATTAAGGTTTTAAAATGAAATTTTACACAAAAATATATTTTAATTCAGCAATGTTTCTCGTAAAATTTTGAAAAATTACTACTTTTTTTTACTAAAGTTGTTTGCTAGTGTTGGTGTAAACAGTAACCAACAATTTAAAATTTGACTCAATTTAGATATTTGTTGAATAGACTCATTTGATAGGAAATATAATAGTGAGTCTTTTATCTCTCTTGTTATTTTTTGTTTAAATGTATCATTTTCGAAAAAATGTACAAAACTGAATAAGTGTCATCTGTACATACCTATCTTGAAAAATTTAATTTGATCAAAATTTGATTTAAATAAAATTTAACTCAATTTATTTGTCTATTTTAAATTTAGTACAAAACTTGTAGTATCCCAGGATTTCAAATAAAAACTATCCCTATATAAGAGTAACATTTCGCGAAAAGAATACAATATAAAAAAAATATTAGTTAATTAATAATTTACGTATTGTCGAAAATAATGTGATCGTCTAGAAAATCATAAACACCTACGTTGTGAAAATCAAAAATAATCCGGATGCTTTGTAAACAGGAAAGGACATCAAATAAAACAAATATATTTATGAATTGAAGTGTTTAATGAATAATCAAAAATTACTCTAATACTTATTCAAATTAAGCAATAAAACTTATGAAAATAAATTAATTTAAATAAAATACACTTCAATATCAAGCCAATTTTCAGTGCTTTGTCATCACTGTTAAGAGAGAAGAAAATGGCCTGACCGAGAAAAGAAACTCTCCACAGTATAGATGACATAATTGCAAATCTATAATTCACTTTGAAATATATATTTACAAACAATTCAAATTTCCTGACGCGGTACCATCAATTAAATTAAAATTACAAATTAATTAATGATTGCAATATGTATTGCAGATTTAGTTTTATTATCATTGTAATATATATTTATTTCACATATACAAGATACAGAGTTCGCATCCAGCCGGCCACTCAATGGAGGCTCCGTTCGCCTGGCTAGTCTGTTCTATCAATGATCTAACAAACATACATTACTAATTTTATTATAAATTTTAAATGAATTGTATTTTATTAAATACAAATGCAATCATATCCTATTTAAAGTAAACAATTTAAAATAATAATTAATTTCTTTAACACGAATTATTACATTATGCATTGTCACACTTCAATCATATTTGATTATTAAAAAAAAATGCATGTTCTTTATATATATATGTTTCTTTTTCACTGTTCAAGTCAACAGAGTTCGCATCCAGCCGGCCACTCAA
>SSSI01004146.1:0-29477 GCA_004796505.1 Oryzaephilus surinamensis | reverse complement strand
TAACTTGCTGTGGCTCTAAACCATGCGAGCCCTACACTAGTGCTACACGTGTAACTACAACGAACGAACCCGCAGCAACAAAATTGCCAAAATTTATTGTGTAGGTTATGTTTATTCAAATTGCCTTCAAATTCCATGAAGTTATGACAAATTAGTATCAAATATTGTCAAACTTTGACAAGTTAAAATTTCGTACAGTCTTAAAGTTTGATATGTTAATGTGAAATTTCACATAACATAGCCTTGTGGTCTAGAGTGGGGGTAAGGGGAAAATTCTAATCATACCAAGGACAGTATATTAGAGGTCGGATTCAAATTTCTCCCACCATTAGTTCCCCACCAGATTTATTAGTCTTTTAGTCTTGTGACGTCACGAGCATTTTTCGTTGTAGCTACACGCGTAGCTTGCTGTGGCTCTAAACCATGCGAGGCCTACACTAGAGCAACACGTGTAGCTACAACGAACGAACCCAGCGCAGCAATTGCCAAAATTTATTGTGTAGGTTATGTTTATTCAAATTGCCTTCAAATTCAAGTTATCACAAATTAATGTCAAACATTGTCAAAATTTGACAAGTCAAATTTGATATGTTAATGTGAAATGTCACAGTTGACGCGACCTTGTGGTCAAGAGTGGGGGAGAGGGAAAAAATTCTAATCATAGTTCATACCGTCTACTCTAGGTACCGTGTGAAATCATACCGTATACCGTATACTCTAGCTACCGTGATAACTTCATGGAATTTGAGGCTGCGTAAAATGGTCAAGTTCGACTTCGCTATTTCAATTACGACCAATTGCGACCACTTCGACTAATCAGCTGATCGATCACATGGTACAGTTCGACCAATTTTACCGCTGACTTAACGCAGCCTTTATTTCATTTGAATTTGTAGCAATAGACCTTTCCAGTTTTGGATTCCACAGAATGCGTGGAATGCGCATCTATCATGCGCATCTGTCCTTGAGGTGCAATAAGAGATTGACGCATCGTCACCGTCATATTAAAAGTGTCAATTTTTAAAATGATGCAATTTCGAGTGACCTTGTCATGTGACGTAATTTTCAAAATTATGCAATTTTGAGTGACCTTGTTATGTGACGCAGTATTTAAAATTATACAATTTCGAGTGACCTTGTACTATGGCGCAATTTTTAAAATGATGCAATTTTGAGTGTGAATTTTGATGTGAAATAGATCGTAACAAATAAAGCAAGTTAGCAACTACTTTTCAGTTTTACTTTTGTAAACCGTCATTAAACCGTCCAATAAATTCAAAATTCACTTATCGCAGAAGGCGTGTCAAATGAGATTGATGTTTAAGTAATTCTTTAGCTAAAAGAATTTCGAATATATTACATAATTACCTAGAATACCTACTATTATAGCATAGAGAGGATATTCATTAATATTGGATGTCATGATTAATAAAACATAAATGATTAAATAAAATATACATTTGCATTATCAAAGGATTTGAAGGCAATTAACCCATCAAGAGCAGCTAGTTAGTGGTATACAGGTTAATTAATGTGGGTTCATGGTTGGTTAAAGGAAACATAAAAGCTAAGGATTATATACGGAAAATGTCAAACTGCATGATGGTAATGAGTAATGAGCAAGTTATTAGCACAGTCAGATGGCACTGACATATCACTGACTTTAATACCACCAACAGCGAACAAGGCCCGTTTCAATCAACAAAATCACTGTAATTACCTTCTACCAATCTGATAATTCATTTTCAGCAAGGTAGGTACCATACTAAATATTCCCAATATTACATTTTAAACATGAATTCCTGGGGAAACATTTTAATTTGTTTCATATGTTAATATGAAATTTTATTTTATTTATAATGTTATTAAAAATTTGAATAATAATTCATAAATCCTTTTGGTATAATTTGATACATACAAGAAATATACAATTGAATCATTGTGGTGGAAGTGGGACGTGATAATTTTCAGTTCTGTGTTTCTCAATAGATATAATGGGGGATGAAGTAATCGGCTCATTGCACCCTAAGTGTCTGAAAGACCAAGTAAAGAAGTGATTGGAGTAAATGGCTCGGAATAGGATGTAAGGAAGGAAACCGTCCCAACATAGTCATATACGAACAACGATTTCATTGTCACATACGCGATTCTTATTCGTTCATAATTAACACAATTATCTTAATTTCCAAGAAAGGAATTTTTCTCAGTCGATATAAAATTGTTTTATTTACTAAAATCGTATCAGTAGCACTAAAAAATATAAAAAAATAGATTCAGAGTGGTAGTTGTAGTTAAAAAGTAAAAATCCAATACAAAAAAATAAATATAAAAAGAAACGTTAGTACATAATATACATATATAGTTTAGACTTTAGTTTATATTTTATATTTGAGGGAATTGGGGTGCGAGTCAAAGTGGGTGGATACTTAGCGAGAGTTAAAAATTGAATCACACTGATTGTTGAGAGCGACCGGAATCCATTACGTCTGCTATTAGGTTGCAAACGTTCAAAGAAGCGCTAATGTCTCATAATGGTGCACATTGTCCTCCAATACTTCAATCATTCCCTTGACGAAATAAGCTCTTTATGTTCTTCACCACTTCCACACCGACATACAGTTAAAGAATGAATTGGAATATGCCACCCCGCACCCATTCAATTCTTATATACTTTTACTGTTTAGCTGCTATCAATTCATCGTTCTATTATAAAATACAAAGGCATACATTGGAAATATATAGTCGTGTTTAGTGACGTGATTACAAATGCATTAATTTAAATGGAATGTACAAAAAACGACCTCTTGTTAATTTCATTACAGTCTCGAATTTTAACTCAAATCAGTCTATAAATATTATAGTAAATACCTAATCCTAAAGTCTAAAGTAATATTGTAGAATTGCAATAGATGCAAAATATGTAATAGATGCATACAAAATACAAATTGTTTGAAATAATTTTTACCGCCAAATTTATTTGTCGACAAAAATGTTGTCGCATGATATTCCATTAAAAAAACGTATTTTTATCGTCTATGAAGAATTCCATAAAGAAATCTACCCGCAGTATCCACATTGTAAAATTTTATATTAATTTTTTCTTTTGTTTGCAAGAAATATCGACCAATAAAGCCAATTTTAAAGTTTTATTGACTTTTATTTTTCCAGAATTTTGTGTATTCAACAACAACTCATTTTAAAGATCTGTTAATATGATTTTTTAAATATTTTTCAATTAAGAAATGATTTCCTTCAATCCTCTAAATTAATTCTGAATCACCCTATATATAAAAATATAAGTGAGGTTATGTACGTAATTATAAAAGGTGTTCATTGTTCACTCCGAATGTTTCAAACTATTTCAAGGCTGAAAAGTGTTAGTGATCGATTCGAAACCGTGTTTCGAATGAAAACAGTTTCAGTAGCACCAAGTAGTTTTTATCACTTAGGTTATCCATTATTGCATTAAGTTATGTTAAATTAGATTTAATTGTTTTTTTAATTTTGTTTTATAAAGAATGAGTTATGTTAGCGATTTATCACAATCAGTAGAATATTTAAGTTTTCGCAGTAATGTTCCTCTACGACGAATCGTTGTTGATTCCGATATAAATCAGGTATAAAAATAAATTTTGCATCAAAATCTATTTTCAACTGTATTTTTATTATTGTCAGGGTTGGAGAATATATGATTGTGGACCTAAAAAGGTTCGTTGTCCGTTGATTTGCTTGCCACCGGTGTCAGGGACGGCAGATATATTTTTCAAGCAAGCACTTGCCTTATCAGCAAAAGGTGTTCGTGTTATTTCCGCAGAAGCCCCAGTCTACTGGAATGTGAAAGAATGGTGTGAAGGATTTAAAAAACTCTTAGACTACTTAGAATTAGATCGTGTTCATATTTTTGGATCTTCCTTGGGTATTTATTAACAAATTTCAGAAACACGTACACATCAAATTAAGTTTGTGTTTTTTAGGCGGTTATTTAGCTCAAAAATTTACCGAATACACTTCTAATTGTCCACGTGTAGCTTCTCTTATCCTGTGCAATACATTTTCTGATACATCTGTATTCAATAACCACGATTCAGCTGCCTTGTTTTGGATCTTGCCTTCTTTAGTACTGAAAAAAATGGTAATGGGAAATTTTTCAACTAGTAAAGTTGACCGGGAAATGGTTGAAGCTATTGACTTTATGGTTGAAAGAGTCAGTAATTAATATTTATTGTTAATCATGTCTAACGGCTTTGGTTTACAGCTGGAGAGCCTTCCACAGACTGAATTAGCAAGTAGACTAACATTAAATTGCCTAAAAGGCTATGTTGAAGCTCACAAACTCTCTGATATTCCCATCACCATTATCGATGTGTTTGACGAATCCGCTTTATCAAATACTGTACGTGAGGAAATGTACAAATGTTATCCACATGCAAAACTGGCTCACTTAAAATCAGGTGGAAATTTTCCGTTTTTAAGTCGATGCGGTGAAGTTAATCTACATTTACAGGTAATTAAAAAATAATTGTTAATTGGTTTCGTTTTATTACATTTTAATTATATTTAGATACATTTACGTCAATTTGACGATACGAATTGGACAGCCGCTGATCGGCTCTTAATTAAAAGAAACTAAATATTATCGGTACAAAATTTATTAAATATGTTTATCAAATACATATTTTACTGCACATACGAGTAGTTATAATAAATATTGCAATATAAATATTTTATCTAGTCTTAAGATTTGTTATACAAACTGATGTGATTATTTTTTTATATGATAATAAAATGCGTCTTATCTTATTTATATTATTTTATGTCTTTTACCCAAGATGGAACGCTCCTGAAATTATACAACATCAAACAATAAATAATCCAATATAATATTTATACGTACAGCTTTTGTATGGAATTAATAAAATTCACTTTGGTATCAAATTCAACTTTAATGTTTTCTTCTTTAATTCGATTCATCCATTGTTTAGTTGGTTTCAATAATCGATTTGGGTCCCGTTTACTTAGCGGACAAGACTTGCTGCGTATCGTCCTTTTATCTATTTCGTGTTTATTATTTCTTTTACTGGTTGAACGTGCAACAAATAAATCGTCTTGCGATCGATAATACTTAATCATTTTATTTGCTGCTCTTGCTCTAAAGAAAACTTGATCATAAAAAGAATTAAACACTTGTTTCAACTTAATTTACCGTCGTTTTTGTTCCATTTCTTCAGCTATTTGTTTCTCTAACTTATCTTGCAATTCATTTTTCGATTTTAATAGCCGCCACTTGTTTACAATTTGTTTTAATTCATCATTACGCTTTTTTCTTATTTCTTCCATTTCGCGATTCTTTTGTGCTTTTAACAATTCAATTTTTCTTTCATTTTCTATTTGCTCGTGCTTCTTAGCTTTCCATTCGAAAAGCTTTTCTTTTAATTGAGATTCGATTTGAATGTTTGGTTTTATTTTTTGTTTTTTCAAAATTGAATTCATTGGAACTGAAATAGATGATTTTTGTTTTTGTTGTTGCCATTTTCTTATTGCCTCCTTCTTTTTATCACTCAATATAGTATACTTTTTATACCATTCTTCATGAACTCGAATTTCCTCCTCAGTTATATCAGGTAACAGTGAATGTAAATGTTTGACGATATATTCGACATCTTTATTTTTAGAACGTATTTTCAAAAATAGTTGGTGGTCTTCTCTTTTCCATCCATTTTCGTGACCGTCACTATTGTGAAGAAAATCCATGAAATTTTGTACTTCCTAAAAATCAACTTTTTCTAAATTTTATTCGTAAAAGTATGATAGAATGTGCCTTATTGAAATGTCTTTGTTTTGTTATAGATTTCGTTGGAATTCCAATGTAATTTAAATCTGTTTTCAGTGGTTGTGACCATTCTTCTTCTTTTATATAAAACATTTCAATATCATCAATTAAATTCCTTTCTTCATCATTTAATATTTCTAGTTCCGATGATGATATGTTTTTCACATTGCGAATTGACTCTTGGAGGAATATCATTTCTTTTTTGAACGCCTTAAAATCTTATACACTGTTTACAATAATGATTAATTGTTTATCGAACAAATTAATTAC
This sequence comes from Oryzaephilus surinamensis, assembly GCA_004796505.1. Classification (NCBI taxonomy): domain Eukaryota; kingdom Metazoa; phylum Arthropoda; class Insecta; order Coleoptera; family Silvanidae; genus Oryzaephilus; species Oryzaephilus surinamensis. Next base: position 23,377 of record SSSI01004146.1, on the reverse strand, counting down.
CACTGATTTTATGAAACTCATTTTGTTGTATTGTGTATATTTTTTCCTGTAACGGTTTTCTAATACATTGAATATTGTTTTTAATTGTTTCATTTTCTAATTTCCTGAAATATTTAACAATTTTATGTTTTAATATACTAATTCAGATTAATTAAGTTGTCACCATCGTTCTTCCATTGCTGTAAAATTTTCAGAAACATTTACATCGATTTTGTGTAATCTTTGATACATAGTTTTTAAATCACTTTCTAGCCTTGTTTGTACAATTGCAAGCTTTTTTAACTCCGAAATAGCATAGGAAGACATTTTTTAAGAATATTTTATTTGAATCGATCAAACAATTTTAAAAAATAACGCTTTTCCAGAGGGAGCCATCTATCCTTATGCCTAACTTCAGTCCAAGCTGTCAACCCTGACTGCTTAAATATTTGTTAGGTTATGCGGTAATAAATATTCAAAAATAAATTCAAACAATTATGTTTACAAGAAATTTAATAAACCAAACAGCCCGTTTAGTATTTAAAGTGAGTAAAAAAACCGTATTCAGCAATTTATCTGAAATTATTTCATTACAGAATAATTCTATATCAAATGTGGTCCGAACAATAACCATAAGACAAAGGTCTTACACCCCCATAAATACCGTTATCATGTTTGTACCGCAACAAGAAGTAAGTACCATTCACCACCAACAACATAAAACTGTAACTGTTGTTCTGCAGGCTTGGATTGTGGAACGTATGGGTAAATTCCATCGAATATTGGAACCTGGCTTAAACATACTAATTCCCATAATGGACCGAGTTAAATACGTACAAAGTTTAAAAGAAATTGCCGTAGACATTCCAAAACAAAGTGCCATAACATCAGATAATGTCACATTAAACATAGACGGTGTATTGTATTTACGGATTGTCGATCCGTATTTGGCCAGTTATGGAGTAGAAGATCCAGAATTTGCAATAACACAATTAGCTCAAACCACAATGCGTTCGGAATTGGGTAAAATATCGCTGGACAAAGTATTCCGCGAACGGGAGAACTTGAACGTTTCAATTGTGGAGTCGATTAATAAAGCGAGCGAAGCCTGGGGCATGACGTGCCTCCGGTACGAAATTCGCGATATTAAACTGCCTCCAAGAGTGCAAGAAGCCATGCAGATGCAAGTCGAGGCGGAACGGAAGAAACGTGCCGCGATATTGGAGTCGGAAGGTGTGCGAGAGGCTGATATAAATGTGGCCGAAGGCAAACGTAAAGCGAGAATATTGGCGTCTGAGGCCGAAAAACAGGAACAAATTAATAAAGCCGCTGGTGAGGCGGCTGCCATTCTGGCGGTGGCGGATGCCCGGGCTGGTGGACTTAAATTGATTGCTTCGGCATTGCAAAATGAATCGGCACCGAATGCGGCATCGCTTAGTATTGCTGAGCAATATGTGAATGCATTTAATAAGTTGGCGAAAACGAATAATACGTTGATATTGCCAGCAAATGCTGGAGATGTTTCCAGTTTAGTCACACAAGTAGTTTTTTTTTAGTACTTTTTGTTATATGACGGTATTAATGGTTTTGTTTTCAGGCGTTAACTATTTATTCAAACCTAACAAATGCACAAGACTCAAACAAAAAACAAACTCCTCCAATACTTCCAAGTCCGACACAATCTAATGATAATTTAGCGGAATTTTTCAGTGACGATGAAGATATAGAAAAACATAAAGCAAAAATTCTGAATGAAACATTGCAAACGAAAAAGTAATATCCATATTGTTAAAATATTTATTTATAAGTTGGAATAAAATTATTTTAAAAATATGTGCGTATATTTATTTAACTTCAAATTTTGTCAGATAAATTATTTGTTTTTGTTTTTTGTTGTATGAGACGTCATTTATTAGTCCATTTCTTAATATTTTTTTATTGAATAAATTATATCAGTATACTGAATTAATTATTTGGCTAAGATATACTTTATATGAATAAAAATTTGTACTTAAAAATTGCCGCTTAAATTCAAAACTGAAAAATATTGATTCCGGTTTGAAGAGCGGCCATATTTAATCGTCATTGCAGCGCACGCGCTCAACTGTATTAGAAGGGACAATTTCTCTTGTGAAGAAGAAGCATCCGAATTTTGTTCATAGAAGCTCGTGTGCACTGCTTTTTTTAAAACAGTAAAAACGTAAGTTGACAATAATTTATTAACTATTAGCAAAAATTCATTAACAGAGTGTTTGTTGACATAGATAACTTTGTAAATTCAAAGCTATTGTTTTTATTCTTCCTCTATTTTAGAAATTTTAAAAATATCCCTATGGTGGGTTTGTTGTGTGCATTGTGCAATATTTTCTTTAAGACGTGTGTGGTTTTTCTTTAATAAATTTACACATATTTCAAATTAAACAATTACTATTGTTAATAATAATTGTTGTACATCGTTGAATTGCGTGTAAATTTAAGAGGAATGTGAGTCCGTTGACCCCCCTTTTGTGCCGTTATTTTTCACCAAATTATTCATTTTCGTATACAATTTTGATAGATTCTTAAAACACATTAAATGATTTTCAATTGATTGTTGATTGTTTGTGAAATCTCCCATTTAACTTGTAACCTTTTAATGCACACACAAAACAACACGCTTTTAACCTTGTTACCATTTTAAAATTCCTTATTTTCTATTTAGGATCAATGTTATATTTTTATTCGACAATTTAATGTTTTTACATAAAATATTAATTTATGTGTTTTTATTTTAATTTATTTGCAGAAATTTTTGTATGAGTCAAAAGGTAGAAAAACCAGTCCTATCCGGTCAACGCATCAAGACCAGAAAAAGAGGTAATCATTAAATAAATCTATTTCCAATAACAAAGAACATTATTAAAATAATCATAAATTTGACCAAACAATTACATTGAACGTAATTTTTCAGATGAAAAGGAAAGATACGATCCAATAGGGTTTAGGGATGCAATAATCTCTGGACTGGATAAATGTAATAACGATTTTGAAGCAATTTCACGTTTTTTGGATAGTGCAGGCAGTAAATTAGATTATCGCCGTTATGGTGAATGTCTCTTCGACATACTCATTGCTGGAGGCAACTTGGGTACAGTTCTAGTCAAATGACTTAGAATTAACCACATGACTTGTTAATAATTTTGTTTTTTAGTACCGGGTGGTACACTGTCACAGGAAGGCGATGGTCCACACAAGACGAATGCATGCGTTTTCAGCGCACCGGACGAAATCGACTTGGAAATAATGAAAAAATGGGAAGTTGTATTCCAAAAATTAATACGTCGTTACAAATATCTGGAAAAAATATTCCAAGTAAGATGATTAATTATCAGTTTTATCGTTTTTATTATTACTCTAGTTTCAATTTGTTAAAATCGTTTTAAATTTTCTTATCTCTTTATGTTTTTTGTTTTGTTTTGTTATTAAATTTATTCAATGTGAGTCATTTGTATCTAAATATATTTTAACATAAATGAGTCATATTAGGACAAAGAATATTTAAATAATGGAAGTAATAAATAAAAATTTTGTTAATTCTCTAGGATGAAATCCAGAAAATATTATTGTTTGTGAAGTACTTTAACCCTGCCGAAAGGAAAAAGTTGTCTGTGATGGTAGGATTATGGATGGCAGATAGTAGCATTCCATTAAATGCAATACTAGTGTTGAATAATGCACATTTAATTAAAGACCATTTAGCACTTGATTTTATAATTGATGTATTTAAAAGTTGGCGTCAAGATAAAGGAGAATATTCATTACATTCAGCCATAAAGAAATCAAACATTGATTTAATGAGTTTTATACCAGATACAAAACAGTCACAAGTGTACTTCCGTAACGCCTTTAAAGATAATGGTTTGGGAGAAATATTAAAATTATACAACGATCAACATCAACAAGAAGCTAAAAAACAATTACAAGTATTATTGGCTGATGCGTTACAAGAAAACAAACCGCAAAGGGAAATTATAAATGAAATCAAAGAAATTGCCAACAGAGAAAATATTAAGGACTATGAAACAATTTCAATTATTTGGGTAACTGTTATGGATATGCCCGAATGGTCTAAAAAGGAGGTTAGTGTATATTATTACATATTATTATATATTCCAGTTTTTTTTCTTTGTTTATGTAATAAGTTGCTTTCTTCCGTCAACTTATTATAATGAAACTGGGCAAATTAGAACACACAGTACTGGCATCTAGTTGTCAAACAAACAACTGAATGCCATCATGTGTTGTGACAATATTGCAAATTTGTTAGAATAGAAATTTAAAAATTCTGTTGTTTTTAGGAACTCGTTACAGACCAAGCTGTCCGCCACTTAAAACAATATACAAGTTTATTTGCCGCATTCGCCCAGTCAGCCCGTGCTGAGGTGTCATTGTTGTTAAAAGTGCAGGAATTTTGCTACTCGAATATGACATTTATGCGTGCATTTTTAAAGATCATAATGCTCTTTTATAAAACTGATATAATATCAGAACAAACAATTCTGAAATGGTATAAAGCAGACAACAATACTAAAGGGAAAATGATGTTTGTTGAACAAATGAAGAAGTTTGTGGAATGGTTACAGAATGCTGAAGAGGAAAGCGACTCAGAAGGCAGCAGTGACTAGGTATTTCAGTATTTTCCAACAAAAAATTATTCATTTAATTGTTATTTCGAATCCTAGATACCTATAATAAAGAAAAACAATATCAGTGCCACCCACAACAAACTACTACCAATTACAAAAAAAACAATTATCATAAAAAGTACCCCAAAACAATACCATTTTTTCCAATGTAAAATTTTTAATCTAAGGATCTATGTTTTATAATAATATTTAATGTAAAAAAAAAAACATTTCTGGTGCCTTACTCTCTGTATTGGACGATGGCAGTCAATAGTTTGATTCGGGGCTATGCAATAAAAGACCCAATTTTTTTCATAGAATGTAAATTTTTTGTTCTGTATTATTAAAATAGTATATAATAGTATATAAATCGTATGTGCATCGGAAAAAATGATATTTGTATCAGAAAAAAACCGTGTCGCCAATTAAACATATTGTCGAACTCAATGTTAAAATAAAACAATGGTTCATTGTCAATTTTTTTAATATACAAAAACATTTTAACAGTTTTGTTTTATTAATCAATATTTTTCGTTTTGTTACTGTTTGCCTATTTATTGTTTTTCATTATTTTTTTTGTCTTTAGTTGAATTAAAAATAAAGGTAGGTTTTAGTTAAGATTTGGAAATGGAAGAGAATAATAAAACAAAAATAAGAAAAAACATATTAGAATAAAAAACTTTGTTAACAATTTATTTTTTATTTAAATTCTTCATGTATACAATTTACATTTGATAATAAAATATAACAATTTTTTAAATATTTTAATATTATTATCCATAAAAATAAAAAATTAATAATATATATAATCGATGCATTTATATTTCAAAAAAAATACAATACTTATATAGATTGGAAAATTGCACAGGCCTTTTTATAAAAAAAATCAATGTGTCTAATTGCATTTTATCACACTTTTTATAACGCTTATCACAAAATAACTGCTAGTTTATAACAAACCAAAAAAAAAGGATTGTCACAAAAATAGTACGTCTCATTAAATAAAACCTGTTTCTAAGTGCAAAATAATAATAATCCTTTAAAGCTGTGAACCAAGCAAAAATAATACTTAACAAATTAACATGTATCTATTCGTATATAAATTTTAAAATTATTATCTTACAAATGGGTAAACGTTTATAATTTTTTTTTTTTTTGATATTATATAACTTTATCATGATGTTCCATATTTACCATTCTCGAAAACACCTTTTTGAAAGAATGGTGAGAAATTGATTAAGGCCGCTTTGGTAATTGGACCACCATAAGCTAATGGAGAGGATGTTAAATTTTTACATGTATCTATTAAACGTCTCAGGTACAATTCTAATTGGCGTTTACGTGATTGTGCCACCGATTCTGTATTGGCAAATAATTGTTTCGACGGAAATGGAATACTGGCCACCTGGAATTAAAAATTCCTTCGAAACAAATGCAAAGAAACCATTGCTGTTGCATACCTTGTCCTTGTAACGAGCTTTCATTGCTATATGGAGATCCCTAAATCGACTATAACGTCTTAAAATACACCACCGGTCGTCGCATGTACGTATTCGCACTTCATATTCGTAATGTGTTTTATTGCCAGCTCCACGTAGACAATAACTTGTAATACTGATTATTGAGTCACAGTCGATGTCTGTTGTAATCGAAGGCATAGACCTGTGTATTGCCTGATTAAACGGCGACAAACGTTGATTCTGCAACTAAACGACGTTATATTATTGAAGAATTTTATTTATTTTATTTTTACTTGTAATGGGGGCGAATATAACGCTGACGTAGAACCGGTATGTAGTGGTTTCACTGGACTAGGACTATCTATATCTTGTAATGGATGTTCAACAGCTGGTGAAAGAGTACATGACGAACTTCCATACTTGAGAGTCATATATTTTCGTTGTAATTCTTGTAATATCTACAAAAAACACTATAAATTGAACTAAAAACAATTGTTATGAATTTTACCGCAATTTGAGCATCTAAATGTGATTTCGAACAATGATTATCTAAATTTTGTACAATTAATTGTTTCTGTTGTAAAATTCTTTGATTTAGTTTACGTAATAATTCATTGTCACGACGTTTTTTTCGATACATTGGTGAACGATTTTCAATCGAACTGGATGATTGGGAATCGCTTACAATACCCTAAAAAATATTTAAATTACACCAAAAACAATTCCAGAAAACAATTTAATGAACCAACTTTATAATCATCATTACTTGAAGAATCGCTGTCTTCGTGTGGACGTGAACCTGGACGTAATTCAACACCACTATCACTCATTATATAATCAACATTTACAATTGGTGAACAATCACTAGCGGCTGTATGATATGTATCACTACTTAATGTTGTTTTTTCTACACTACTACTTAACGTATAGTTAACTTCACACGAATTTGGACTATCTACAGAATTGATACGTTTCAAATTTAATGTTAAACCTTGTTTCTTTTCTTCAATTCGTTTACGTTCTTCTTCAGTTCTTAACGATATGGTTTGTTTCAAATCATTGAATTGTATTGTATTGTCTTGGTCTAAATATGATTGTTCATCAACTAAATCAATTAAACGTTTATCTAAAAGCTCTACAGTCTTTTGACGTTCACATAATGCTTCTACGCGACGCGTTAATTCTGCTTGTAATTCAGCCAATTCTTTTCTATGTTGTATAACTAAATCTTGTATGATTGATGTTCCTTTAACGTTATTTATTATATCAACTAAACAATCAGAATCAGTATCAGTTGCAGAATTATTTTCACTTTTTGAAAGTAACTCCTAAAATATTTCCATATTAATAATTAGCACAAAAAAAAAAAACAAAAAAGAATCTATCATGCAAATTTAAGTGCAATCTAAAATAAATAATAAATAAAAATAAAAAGGTTGACCAACCTGAAATAATTGTTTAGCGTGCGAATTGGGAAAACTAATTTCATTTGCATTCGATTTTATCAATTTGCAAGCATTATTAAATTTAATGTAAAAATTTGATTTAATATCTTGCATTTGTTCAAAATCTAAATTAATCTAAATAAAAAATATAAATAAACAAAAAATAAAAATAACTTTATGTACACAATGTTTTAACAAACCTCTCCTAATATACGGCGTCTTTCTTCTTCCAATTCCTCCCTTTTGGCCATCAGTTCATTTTCTTTCTGTTTTAACTCGGATTCACGTTGATGTTGCTGTGATGTCATTAAATGCCAATCTTCTTGCAACTGACGTGTCTGTTCGGCATGTTCTTTTTGTACACTCAATTTCTCAGCCTCTAATTTCGCTTGAGCCATTTCCAATGAACGTTTCCGTTGTTCAAACGCCTCTTGGCGTTTCTCAAATTCTTCTTGTTCCTTTTCGAATTGCTCTTTCTCTTTTTCCAAATTCAGTCTTTGTGTTTCAATATCACTCTTTTCGTCATCTTGTAGTTTAAAGCTTAAATTTTCCGTTGATACAGCTAAATCCGGTGTGGACCAACTAAGTAAGCTTAAACGAGATAGATTATAAGTACGTTCACCTTTGCGAAGTTCAGCTGCTTCTGCTGGATCATTGAAACTAAAAAAAAATTAATAAAATCATCAACATACTAGGATCTATTTCAAAAATTTTACCGGAAAACGTGTGCTTTTCCTAAAAATATTATACAGCCTTGGGAAAGTCTTGCAGGAGATTCAATAAGTACATTATTCAGCATTACGTGGGCCCCAAGTTGCGGTGTTAAAGTAGCAACACCATTTTCGAAATTAATAATGCAATGTTGCGGTTCCATTCCAGCACCTTTCAATTCAATATCTTGTTTTATTTCAGCATCTTCGGTACCAATGGTTGTCTTTCCTTCTTTTAAATGATACAAAGTCACGCCAGTACTGAGTGGATCATCGTCGATAGCAACTAAATGGGGGCGATCTGAATCTAAAACCACTCCTGGGCCTGATTTACGTAAACCTAATGCTCTTTGTTCTCTTAATATTGCTTGAGCTTCACGCCATTTACCAGCCCATTCTTCCGTTAATTCCTACAATAGAAAAAAAAAACAAACAGTCGCTAAACAAACAATTTTGTACAATTTTATTACCTTTTCACGCGCCTCCTTCTCATGTAATTGTGCCAACATATCAGATCTTTGTTCACTAAACATTAATGCTTTCAATTTACTAATTTCATCACGTAATTCTCTTATCAATTTAACATTTGGATCTTCATTAACTGTTGGTTTATTGATAATATTCTTTGCACGATTCGCATATCGTAATGTACTAAGTGTTTCACCATAATTACAATCTAAATATTGATTTAATGATAAAACAACCAAACATAATGCTATTATATTTATGTTTACCTGCTGGGCTTATAGCAGCAATCATGATAGTTTTTGAATTACCACCTAAACTATCTTTTAACAACCATGTAAGAACTGAATCTCTGTACGGAATGAATAAGGAAGCCTTTCGATGACCGTTACTTTCAACAGATAATTCAGCTAATGCCGATATTACCGATCCCAAAGTAACTAACGATTTATTAATATGTGCACCCTCTTTTAAACGTTGTCCAGTCGCTCCAGTTGCATCGGCTCGTTCACTGCCAGCCAAATCGACCAGATGAATCTGAACAAATCCAAATTATCAACCAATTTGTCAATAATTGATTAACAATAATTACCTTGGAAACAGTTTCGCTTGGAACACCATCACAATATCCAGCTTGGACGAAGGTAATTGTGAAAATTGCATGACTTCGACTACTAACATCGTTCATATTTGTGGCGGCGGTGGTACGATTCGAATTACCGCGGCTCATGCATTCCTGAATATGTCCATAATTTGTGACCAAGCATGTGGTCAATCCCTGTACATAGGGACCCTTTTTGGGGTGTTCACGAACCTTTAACGAACTATTATCACGACCTCTGAGCAAATCCGCAACTCTTTCTTGATAAATCTCTAAATAACTAACTTGAACACGATGTGTAATGCCCCGTTTTGAATTTTCTGACATTTTTTCAAATAGTGCTTTACAAATGCGCGGTATTAAGCCCTGATTATCTGGTGATCCCATCATTGTGAATGTTTTACCACTGCCAGTTTGGCCGTAAGCAAAAACACATGCATTGTAGCCCTGAAAGGCGCAATCTATCACCTCGGTACCTAAATCGTTGTAAACGCGTTCCTGTGATGCGTAATTATCCGATTTTTCATCGTGGGACCAATAGGAATAGTCGAATGTGAATTCTTTGTGGCGAATATTTTCATCTCTAGCATTTGCCTGATTAAAAAATACAATGTTTTATGTATTAAATTCCACTAACGGTTAATATGCTTACTTTGCAATTCAAAATGCCTGTTGTTTTGCCTTTCATTTGTATTATTAATTGAGCATTCATATCTAGTTCCCTAAAAAGATAAATTAGTTCGTTGCTCTCAATTCTCATGGTTTTATTCACTGGAGCGTAGTATTTTCTTCTTACCTTTGATTAAAGGGTCTAACCCTAACAGCTACTTTTACTGATGCCATTTTTATAAAATATTTGATTAGTCGCAAGCAAGTAACATTATAATTAGTTAAAAATAAAATTATTTAAAACGCACTAATATCTTATTTAAACTATATTGTTTTGATTATTAGCCAGCTGTCACTTCGCCAGGTTGACATTTAACGTCACAGACAAGTTCAACAAACATAATAAAATATAAATAACTAAAACCTAAAACAATCCCTCATTAGTTCATGAAGTTAATTAAAGATGGCAAAATATGTTACAAAAAAAATTCAAATTTGGAATAATTAAATTTATTGTTAATTAATTGTAATGTAATTAGGTAATTAATGTACAATTTAATTGTTCTGAAACTTGATGGGCTTTTCTTTTGGGATCTGCTATCCTTGAACCAAATTGCAGTGCTCTCTTTGGTAAAAAAGCAGCATTCTCAAGTTTTAGTTTATACGCCAAACTTCTCAACAGAACTTTTTCACCAAATCCATCAGCTAAAGAAGGCCATGTTCTTAAATAACATAAAAAATATTACTAAATTAAATTATTTAAATTTGGAAATATCTAACTTTTGCCAAGAATGCAGATTTCTAACAAATTCAACTAGATTTTCATCTAAATAAGGCGTACGTAATTGTCTACCATGGTCTGATACAACCCTATCATCACGTCCTAAATTTCTGTGCGGTAAATTTTGCCAATCTTCATTTAAAATGTCTTGAAGTTTACCCCATCCTTCTTTAAAAGCAGCTGCATGTTTCCGATATCCACCAAACAATTCATCTGCTCCCATTCCCACAATTAAAACCTAGAAAACGTGTACATAATGAATAATAAACGAAGATTTTTCAATAATTTACTCTTGAAGGTGATTCATACGTGTCGGATTTTGCACGAGCAGCGAACCAAAGGGCACAACCTAAATCATCATCTAAAATCGTATTTAACGGATATATAAGATCAGCAACATGTTCCGTTCGTTCTTTATTTAATTCTTCTGACGGAACATTCACTTGTACGAAGTTCCATTTTCTCTTTGGTTCCAATTTTTTTAATTCTTTTAATGAATTGAGACCCGTTTCTCGATCTGGTGTGTTAAATGAACCATTTTTTTCAAATGCAACATTAATTAAGTCAATTGGCCGTTCTTCGTCTATGTATTTACTAGCTAAAAGGGCTAACACAGTACAATCAACACCTCCTGAAAATAACACTCCGGTAGTGGCATGTTTACATACATTTTTATTAAGTAGACAATTTTTACAGTAAACTGGTTGCGTTTTTATTCGCTTTTCGATTGCAATTTCCAATAATTTTTGTAGATTTATCACATTGTTTCGCCATTCTTCATTGTCAAGTAAATAGTCAAAATTTCTTGCTGTGTTGAACAATTTTAAATCATCTATTGTCGGTTCTACAAACAGCTTAGTTTCAATTGAACATAATTCATACGTTTCAACAATCGTTTGATTTAAAAATATTTCCAATTCTTTAAGTTTTGAATGGTAATTTTTATTTTGATAATGCCAAGGTAATATTGATAACTGATAATTATTAATATCCAAACAAAATGTACCTATTGAAGGTACTTCCATAAAATCACATTCCGCATTTCTTTTGGCCACACTTGTTAATATCAACTTGTCTTGGCATTTATTTATCAGTAAACTTCTTCGTCCATAAATATCGCGTCCAAAATACAATTTACCATCATTTTCATCAAAATAAATAAACGCATATGGTCCATGAATATTTGCTAAAGTAGACGATTTGTTTTCAGCAAGTTGAAGACGTTTAAAGAATAAAATTGTGTCGCCGTGAATCGTTCGATCTTCGTCGAGAATGGAACCACTAAATACGTCCCCATTATAAACTAAGACGCATTTATTTTCTTCAACCGGTTGAGGGGTAACTGTTTTCCCTTGAAGCCACAGAACACTTGCAGCTAATATTACAGATTTATCCTTATAAGCAATAAATTTGTGTTTTAAACAATCTGGTCCTCTACGTTTAATGTTTGATGCAAACGGATGAAACTGTAACAATAAAAATTGCGTTAAAAATCCTGTATAATTAGTTTAACGTACGTAATCGTATAAATTGGACGGACTTTGGTATATTTGTGAAATAATACAAAATATTCCACACATTTTTCAATAAAAATAAGGTTATGAAAATTCAAAAAAAAACCAGTAACTTTTTTACACAACAAGTGTCATGAAAATCCACTAGAAAATTTAGTAACTTTCACTTTATAACCGATTTTGATGACAGCATTGTGACAAGCAGTAAAGAAAAGTTGGCCAGGTTTTTGTCATCATCTGAATATAATTAAATTGATGAACGTTTTCTTGAATATTTTTGTAAACATTTAAATGTATTTAATGTACATGCATGTGTAATAAAGTTGATAAGGTGGTGTGTTGAGGGTATTTTGAAAAGGAAGACCAGGTGCCGGCGTCACCATGTCGGACGAAAGTCATCCAAAAACATTGTATGTAGGCAATCTGGACTCAACTGTATCAGAAGACCTATTGTGCACGTTGTTTGGCCAAATAGGTCCAGTGAAGGGTTGTAAAATAATACGTGAACCCGGAAATGATCCGTACGCTTTTGTCGAATTCACAAACCATCAATCGGCCGCAACAGCACTGGCGGCAATGAATAAACGTGTGTTTTTAGACAAAGAAATGAAAGTGAATTGGGCAACAAGTCCTGGTAATCAACCAAAACAAGATACATCCAACCACCATCATATATTCGTCGGTGATTTGTCACCGGAAATAGAGACTGAAACGTTAAGAGAGGCCTTTGCTCCATTTGGAGAAATATCAAATTGTCGTATTGTAAGGGATCCACAAACATTAAAATCTAAAGGATATGCATTTGTGTCGTTTGTTAAGAAAGCCGAAGCCGAAAATGCTATACAAGCCATGAACGGACAATGGCTTGGTTCGCGTTCGATTCGAACAAATTGGTCGACTAGAAAACCGCCACCCCCACGTACCGAGAAACCGTCACAGCGTGCAAAACAGCCAACATTCGACGAAGTGTACAACCAAAGTTCACCAACAAATTGCACAGTATATTGTGGTGGATTTACAAGCGGCTTAACGGAAGAATTAATGCAAAAAACTTTCCGACCATTCGGTTCAATACAAGATATTAGAGTATTCAAAGATAAAGGTTATGCATTTATAAAATTTGTAACGAAAGAAAGTGCCACACATGCCATCGAATCGATACATAATACGGAAATCAATGGGCAAATGGTGAAATGTTTTTGGGGTAAAGAGAATGGCGGTGTGGGCGCTGATCCGGCACAAGCCATGACGCCGGGCTCCTCCACAACACCCACATCGGCACCAGCTTATTCGTATGGTTACGGCGGCTATTGGTATCCGCAAGGCTACGGTACGGCCGGGTATATGCAAGGCTATCCATACCAACAATATCAATATCCGGCTGGCCAACAATATTGTATGATGCCACAACAGGGCCAATGGGCTGCCCAGCCAGGACAACAGCCAAATGTGCCCGTTATGTACAGTTCTATACAAAAATATCCAACACAATGAACTTGTGAAGAAATTTTTAATTTAAATTTACTTAAGTGCGAATTCCATATTAATAGTGCATAAAATTTAAAACTACCAACTGATTAATTAAGAAAGACATTTTTCAATTTTTATTAAAATTTACATTATTTATGTAGTTAAAGAAACAAATAACATGAAGAAGAAACTAATAGCATTTTTATTACCATATCCACTTTGACCGCAAATTGTGTACAAAAATAACGATTTTTATATTTTTTAAAATGTAAATTATTGATATATTTTGATATTAGTATCTTAATTTATCAATAATATAATTAAAATGATGTAAATATTAAATCTTATTCATCTAATTAACATTATTGTAGCATTTCGGGCTTGTGTTGTATAAAAATAATTGTGCATTCAAAGTGTGATGGGTATTTAAATGTAATCTGGTGATATATAAAAACACTTGTTTTGTTTATATATTATTATTATTATTTACTTGACAAGTCAGTAAATGAATGAAAGCTTTTTGTACGTTTGAAATATATACTTTATATTTAGGTACCGAGACTGGTCGACAATAGTTTTTTTATAAATGTGTGAATTTCAAACAAAAAAATTCAAGTTTCGTAGTAGTTAACTGAAGTTTAATTGTAGATGGACTATGTAAATTAGTAGATATTAAAATAGTTATTAAAAATAATTAAAAAAAAAATGTAATCAATAAGTAAAATATCACGGCTATCAAAACTACACAGAATGCGATTTCTTTATTGACAAGGAATGATCGAATGGATGATGCTCATAATGGAGAAATGAAATTTTATAAAAAACAAATGTATATTCTAGTAGTTGTTAATAAAAAGTTCAGGTCTGGGTATAAGTGGCATTATTTTATTTTTACCAATTATGCTTAGAATATGATTTTCACAATAATTATAAGTGCACTTAAAAATACTTACAATATCGTCAAATCCTTCAGTCCAACTTTATTTGAAAATTGTTTCAAAATTTTTGCAACACGTTTGTAATTATTTAATAAATAAATATTTTAAGAGTAAACATTTTAAAATTTCCAAGTACAAGTCACAAGGTGCGCTACATTCTGCAACCCTCACTATAAAATCAATAATTTCCAAATATTGTCTAATATAATAAAAAAATCAAGTAAACAGTTACAATATATATATAAAATCTTAAAAATTTTAATTCATTAACATTTCTCTAAAAATAGAGCGTCAAGTTCATTTATTGGTCCAGTTTTAAATATAGCAAACTGTGTTAGAAATTGACAACATACAAAAGTGTAACATTTTTCTAAAATGAAGTGCATTAAATTAGTAAATGGAAATGATATTGAAATGCCCATTGTCGGTTTGGGAACATGGAGGGCTCAAGCAGACGAAACTGAAAATGCTGTAACAGAAGCCTTAAATTGTGGTTACAGACATATCGGTAAAGAATACGTTAAAAAGCTGCGAAATTTTAATAAGAATCGGTCTATAATTTATAGATACTGCGTTTAATTATGGTACCGAAGAAGCTATTGGTAAAGCTTTAAAAAATTGGTTTGAATCCGGACAAGGAGAACGGAGCGACGTTTTTATAACAACAAAAGTACAATATAATCTACAATTTTAATTATTCATTGCTTTTTACATTTATTTTAGCTACCAAACTGTGGTAATAGACCAAGCGATGTGGAACGATTTTTGAAAATGTCTTTGGAACGATTGCAACTCGATTACGTCGACTTATATTTGGTTCATATGCCTTTCAGTTTTCATTGTAATGAAACGAATTTTACACCGCAGGTTAACGAAGATGGTACATTTAGTTTGGATGTTGATCACGATATTGTGGACACGTGGAAAATAATGGAAGAACAAGTAAAAAATGGCTTAACAAAATCTATCGGTTTATCAAATTACAATGAAGAACAAATTCAACGTATTTATGATGCGTCCGAAGTAAAACCAGCTGTTGTACAAGTTGAATTGCACGCATATATGCAACAAAAGTCTTTAAGAGAAATATGCGATAATTTAAATATAGCAGTGACTGCATACTCTCCGCTAGGGAGTCCCGGGGCCAATAACCATTTTACATCAAAATATAACTATGAGTAAGCAAGATATTTCGTTTAGCGTTCATTATTAAAGTCTACCTTATTTCAGAATAAGCGACTTTCCTGATATATTAAACCATCCATTGGTGGTGGAATTATCGGAAAAATATCAAAAATCACCTGGACAAATTTTATTAAAACATCTTGTTCAGCAAAATATTATCGTTATACCAAAAAGTGGTAATCCTGAACGTATTAAAGCCAATATCGATTTGTTTGACTTTGAATTGAATGAAGATGATTTGGAAAAGTTGAACGATTTAGATAAAGGTGAAGATGGACGAATATTTGATTTTAAATTTTTCAAAGGTGTACAAAACCATCCAGAATATCCGTTTAAAAATTAAGAAAAATATTTTTTTATTAAAAAAACCAAGATGTTTAAATATTGTTACAATAAATGATGTAAAACTGTTTAATTTTTATTTGATATCAACTTAACTTATGCGGTAGAGCATTCTTCTTTGCATTCTATGTTGTAATTGCCCGCGACGAATCATTGCGTGAATCACTTTCATAACGGCTCGTTCAGAATATTGCTGTTGAACAAAATCCTGTATTATATTGTGTTGTGATACTTGAGTGCCAATAGCGAAACGGCGTTTTAATTGCTTTTCAATACGCATCAATGTTTCATGTTCCTCTTCCGTTGTAAATCCTTCAGCACCTGACAAATTTCCAGACATGGCGGCATCCAATGTGGACACTTGAAACAGACGTAACGCTTCCTCGACATGCGACTGAGTAGCAAATGGTAACAGTTGCATTTTCGCCAGAGCCTCTGAAGTACGTATTACGGCCTCCAGTTGACGAACTGTTATTGGAATCGGGCTTTTATGATCCACATCTTTTTCATGTTGAAGTGAACCGCTACGCATCAGTACGTAACGTCTTTTTAGAGATTCACCAGCTTCGTGATTCAATCGTGGACCGCAACGTCTATAAATAAATATACGATTATAATAAAATATAAAAAATGCACGTGTAAATATATAAAAACATACGTGCGACAATAATGAATGTATTTCTTAACTAATTCCAATGATAATTCACCTTGCTGAACATCTTCCGTTTCTTTTCCGGCATTCATGTGAACACCCATAACGTGTTTAGCTAAAGTCTTAAAAGAAATTATTAAACTGTCGAGTTTTTAATGGCAAAAACTTACCAAATCACGCGTTTGATCGTGTTCATCTTTAACAATGAATATCATATCGAAACGGGATAAAATCGTTGGCATAAAATCAATGTTTTCATCGCCCTAAAAAAATATTTTTTAAAATTTGTTTACCATACGAGTGTAATATATTACTTTAGTGTCGTCCCAACGACCAAAAATACTGTTAGCCGCCGCTAATACTGAACATCTTGAATTCAGTGTTGTGGTAATTCCGGCTTTTGCAATAGAAATAGTTTGTTGCTCCATGGCTTCATGTATTGCTACACGATCATCTTCTCTCATCTTATCAAATTCGTCAATACAAACTACACCACCATCCGCTAATACCATGGCACCACCTTCCATAATAAAATTACGCTAAAAATCAATCGAATAAGTTGAAATTGTTAACAGCATTAGATCATTTTATTACTGAAGATGGATCTCGCATAACAGACGCTGTTAAACCAGCTGCAGAACTACCTTTACCAGAAGTGTATACAGCTATTGGTGCAACTCTTTCAACAAATTTCAACAATTGTGATTTAGCGGTACCTGGATCACCCAAAAGAAGTACATTAATGTCACCTCTTCGTGTCAAACCATCAGGTAAACGTTTACGAGATCCTAAACAAAGTATTTTAAAACAATGAATATCAACTTTATTCATTTACCTCCAAAAAGTAGACAAGTAATCGCTTTTTTAATATCCATGGCGCCATAAATTGATGGTGCAATACTATTTGCCAGTTTTTCATAAATATTTGGAGAGGATGCCATACGACGGAATAAATTCTCCTCTTCTGGGGTAAAAATGGAACAACCAGAAGAACTTACACCTTCTGAATCGTGTAGAATTCCTAAAACTCGCATATACGATGTACGGACACCAGTAATTGCTTTTTCACGGCCTTCGCGCTGAAATACTACCAATTGCAGTTAAATTTTATTATTTAATTAGCGAAATTATACCTTTGATGGTTTATTCACTTTTTTAATAGAATAAATACCCAATACAAAAACTTTATTGCCTGGTACAACCCGTTCGCACAAATACCGATCACAAAATAAAGTTAAATGACGTGGTATTTCACCCTGAGGTATTCCATCTGGCAATTCTTGCAGTTTTAGTACTTGAAAATCCACGCAATGGCATTTATCAGGCATTATAAAGAATGGATCAACAGGACATTTCGGTCTACCAGCTTGTTCTCTAACAAAATACGACAGTTAAAAATTATCAATGTTAAAAAACGATTTCCTTTACGTAGTACACTTTCTGGGCATAATGTAACCCTCCAAACCGGGTTTAACGGGAATGTTCGGTATAGTAGTTTGGCATGATCGACATTGGATGGAGATTTTTGTTGTTTTAGCACGTATTCCCGAAGCACTTACAACAATCCCAGGGATTTTAACGAGACGTGAAACCACATCAGACTGAAAAATATTAGTAGAAATTGCTGGCTGGTCTTTATAACAGCTTTTCTACCTTTAGTGCTCTCATGTTGGTGGGTTGAGCATCAGAAGACAAGATAATTTGTATATCTTCCAAATGTTTCTCATCTTCTGGCCTTGGTGCAGTCACTTCATCAGCTACTTCTCTAGCAGCATCCTCAAATATGGGTAAATGTTCAGATGGCTGTTTGTACAATTTATCAGCAAGGTTCTCATCAAAACTGCCCACATCTTCGATGTTAACCTCAAGATAATATAATTTCTGATTGTAATTGCGCTTTAGTGTGTCTCTGTAATGTAGCACATAATAATACGTAATAACAATTAATAATGCGATGGTCTTAACTTACCTGTATTTGTAGTTAAAGTTTCCAATATAGTATTTTAGTAAAAACTCTTTAAACCTCCTTTTCACAGCTTGTAAGTTTATTTGACTATCGTCAACAGGAATATCATTATCTATATTCAAATTAACGCTAGAGCTTATTGGCTCAAAATCAAAACCAGACATAATTATACAAAATATATATGAACAAATTAAGGCCAAAAACAAACTTTGTTCTTAAAACAAGATGGAAATCTGGCGGGAACAACAGCTCTTGTCTAGGGGATTTTTTCGGTTTAACGTTCTTTAACAATTTTTACTGTTACCAACTGTTCCTAACTTAATACAATATCAATGTAAATATAATGAAAATGGCAGAAATTTTTTAATCATATGTACAAAAATTTTTTCTATTATTTTTTTGATTGTGAAATGTAGAAAAAGAGTTGCTATCTGTTGTCAACTTACCACAGATAAGTAATTCTACACAACGGTAAGAAAAAAAAAACATAAATTTAATAAAACCTTAAATCGAGGTCAAATCAAACCTTTGTTGTTATTGTCCCTTAATAAAGAGATTAAACTAAAGTAGAATTTTTTTTCCAGTTTCGAGAATAAAGTATTATAGGAATGTTCCGCCACTTATTACTCATGTCGGGACTGGGCTCTAGCTGCACTAGAGATTGTTCAGGACGAGGAGAATGTCACAATGGGACATGCATGTGTGATATAAGATTTACGGGAGAATTATGTGATGGACCAAATTTACCCTACCATGCTGGCATTGGTGGTGTCTTTTTCATTATTGGACTTGTGTGTGCAATACAACTGATAATGTGCATAGTGTCAGAATATCAGAGACTAAAAGCACCTACCTTTTTAAAGGCTTGCAAAATTACAAATCAGAAATTAATTTATTTTGTTGTTTGTATTGCAAGTCTGATAAGAGGTGCATATTTCATCACACCAGTAAGTCATATTAACCAGAGTATTAATCACAATAATTACCATAATTAGATACACTACAATATACTATTAAATTTTATTGTTTCTTGATCTAATAAACTATAAACATGTTTACTTACTCAATGATTGTGGTTTGTTGTTTATTGTTTACCATTCAATTTCTTTGTTTTAGGATTCTTTCGAAGATGCATGGTCAAAAAGTTTACTTTCTTCTTATTATCCACTACTGATGTCCAGTGCATCAATAATAGTTTGTTTTTGGGCTGAGGTAAGTCATACACTTTGTTACAAATGTGTTGAATTTATAGTACATTGTTAAGACATATGAGTGTTTAATTACTAATCCACATATGGATATGTAAATTTTTCTCAAGGTGATAATGTATTTTTATAGTGCGAAAAACATTAAATTAATTCAATATATATTTACAATCTATTCATTTTATGTTTTAGGTGTTTCATTTGCAAGGTATACGTTGGGAAAGAGCTCAATTCCTCTCAAAGTCCTTTTTGGGTTTTATGACCTTCAATATTATCAGTTTTGGATTGTTGTTAGCTCAAGTGATCACCACCCAATTAGCTGAACCCCCAATAGACGATCCAAGTCTCTTTAATCATTTATTTAATGGTTGTTATGCCGTTTTAATGTTTATTGTTGTTGTTTTCTTTCTAATATACGGTATTGAAGTGTATTTCAAAGTGCGTGGCGGTTTTGTTACGAAAACCATACAATTGGCATCAACGAATACGGGTGAATCGGAACCGCTCAAAACAACATCACCAGAGGAATTACGTCCACAAATCAATTTATCACAATTACATCAATCACGTATTGGTTTATTAAGTCAAGCGTTAATGTTAATAACAATAGCTGGCTTCCTATTTTCTGAAACACTATCCGAATTTTGGAAAACAAAAGTCCCAATAAATTCACGTAATTTACACGACGTTATATTTCGTGTTGTTGAAATTGGTGTTGCCGTTTGGTTCCCAGCTGTATTGTGGAATTGTATGCAGCCATCAGAATTATGGATATTAAATCCAAGAAAATTACTTGCAAAATTAGATCAACAAACACAAAAAAATCCAAATATCGAACATGAAAAAAGTTCAGAAAATGATAATGAAACATTTTTGAATAAACGTGAATGTTGGATATGTTATGATGGCGAGAAATTGGAACCATTAATACAGCCGTGTGCATGTACAGGCGATGTTTCCAGCGTACATCATGAATGTTTGAGGCGGTACGTTTTATAATGATAACTTAGAAAATAATATAATGTGCATTAAATTTTTTTAGATGGTTAATGGAAAGCTCTTCTTCGAGCACAAGTGAACCATTGAAATGTAAAGTGTGCAAATTTGAGTACGAAATTTACAGTAGCAATAAATTGGACTGGGATCGTGGATTTACCGCACGTCATTGGGGTAGCACGGCCGTCATTGTGACATGTTTGTGTGTTTCGGTTGCTGTTGCTTGGATTATAATTCAAGTATATGAAAACTCGTACATCCGAATGTTGAGTGCCAGTGTGGCTTTATTAATTGTTTACATTTGCATAAAGTAATTGTCCGAAATATACATGACTGTGTATGTTTTAATAATGTTTTTGTTTATAGATTCTTAGGGCAGAATACTTTGAGTGCATACCAGAGAGCCAAAGTAGCATCCCTGAATATAAGTAATGTGACAACAATTAGTGGTAACGTTAATAGTGATTCAATCGATTCCCAAACAGCCCAGGCGTCGCTTTAAAATTTTAACATTAACGTTATATTGTAAATTTTTAGTTAATATTTGTGATATTTGATTTACGAAATTTAAGATTATTCAATATGTTTATATTATTGATGTATTTTCATTTTTACCATTCTTGTAAAAGACATTTTTATTTTGATTGTGCGAAACAAGTAATGTAAGTATGTATAATGTCTTACCTAAAGTTCTTTATTATAATAGTGCCCAAATATATTTCGAACATTTATGCACATATATAAGATAAGGAAGTGTTTAAGTAAACATATATTTACTTAGGATTAGATAATGTTAAGCAATGCCAAATACATAACGTACTCTTTTATTCTTTCCATTTGATGTTAATTGTTACTGATTAATATAATAATTATTATAATGTATTTTAATTTTATCTTTTAATAGTGTACATTTCTCTCGTTGATGTCATAAAATAAATAAGATTATACTTAAATAGCTGTTTGTCATTATTGCAACTACGAAAAATCATAAGCGATTATCTTGTTTATTACATTTAATTAATCTTGATTACAATGAATTGTAAAATACCTGTTAGTCGGAATTAACAGTTGTCCTAAACAGGATTTAAAAATTGTTACAGTTAATGTTAAAATATCCCCTAATAACTATGAAATTTACTTATTAATTTAAACAAGTATCGTAAACATTTATTATTATTATAATTTTATTAGCGTTATTTTTTATAATCGACCTAATAAATTCCTACCATAGAACGTAATATAAAAGTCAAAAAAAATGGAGATACAGTGGGACTCGAGAAAATGCTCTTTTTGGTAATTGGTTTTAAGAATTCGTTATTTAACATTTATTTATCTTTATCTTTTTTGGTTTTAGCTTTTTTTGGTTCTTCATAGCGCTACAACTTTGAATGCCGAAATTTGCGGTTCCAAGAGTATAGTATGTTTGAACAGTACTTCGTACAAAAGTTGTATTAATCCAGGAGGGTCGGCAATCACTACTGGAGATGTGGAAATTTGTGACACTGGTACTGTGTGTGATTCTTCAGAAGGAGTTTATCCGTAAGGTTTTCCCTTCTTTTTGCTAAGAATTTAATTCTAATTATGATATAGTTGTATCACTGAAACAACAATTGCATCTACTACTCCTTCAATTACTACTATAAGTACTTCTTCAAGCGACACACTTTGCGGTTCTAAGAGTATAATATGTCTGAATAGTACTTCATACCAAAGTTGCATTAATCCAGGAGAAACGGCAGTAGTTACAGGAAAAGTGCAAAATTGTGTCGCTGGTACTGTGTGTGATTCTTCAGAAGGAGTTTATCCGTAAGGTTTTTCCTTCTTTTTGCTAAGTAATTTAATTCTAATTATAATATAGTTGTATCACTGAAACAACAAGTACATCTACTACTCCTTCAATTACTACTATAAGTACTTCTTCAAGCGACACACTTTGCGGTTCTAAGAGTATAATATGTTTGAATAGCACTTCATACCAAACTTGTATTAATCCAGGAGAAACGGCAGTAGTTACAGGAAAAGTACAAAATTGTGACGCTGGTACTGTGTGTGATTCTTCAGAAGGAGTTTATCCGTACATTTTTCTCATTTGTTTTTTAATAAAATTAAAATATTTAATTGAAAATTACTTTTTAGTTGTGTCACTCAAATAACAACTACTTCGACAACTGCTTCGATTACTACACGAGTACTACTTCAACTATTACAGCGGGTACTACTTCAACTGCTACTACGAGTACTACTTCATCCAGTTCTTCAAGCGAAACACTATGCGGTTCTAAGAGTATAGTTTGTTTAAATAGCACTTCATACCAAAGTTGTATCAATCCAGGAGAAACGGCAGTTGTCACAGGAAAGGCACAAATTTGTGACGTTGGTACAGTGTGTGATTCTT
>SSSI01004144.1:27405-56024 GCA_004796505.1 Oryzaephilus surinamensis | reverse complement strand
ATGAAATATTAGATCCCATAATATGTAAATGACTGTATATTTGTTTTACAAAATAGGAAATGGGAGTATGTTGTCTGAATAATTCCCATATGCTGTTATACGAAATGTTATAGTAAATTAAATGGGCACCGCATTGCGCATTTAGTGGTTTGTCTTATCAAAGTTGAACGTATTTTCAGTAATTAAAGTATTTAGTAGCTTTACTAGCACTTGAAATGTATTATTTTGGTATATATCTTTAGTTAGTACTTAGTACATAGATATACACACACATTTACTAGTATAGAGTGTGGAACTATTATACCTAGAACTGAAGGTATACCTAGAAGCTATATATACCGTTGGAATTGTCCGGAAACCGCAATAACACAAACTCCTCTCTAGCATCAACAATTACTTAAATCCAGCTACCATCAGGGATTCTAGAAGAGTTATTCAAATGTCTACCTACCCGCCTCTTCATACCCTTTATACCAGGAATTAGAATAATATAGTCAGCTTTGGCCTATCTCTTGGATTTTGTATTATATTTTGTGCCTGTGCGACGTTTCTTCCTTTTTTTGTTTTAGATTCACTTGAATTTTCTTAAAAACATGTAACTAGACACATACGTCATAAATTCTTTTTAGAAATCCATATTTTTTCTCTTGTTTTTGGAATATAGCTGAGGCGGACACATTTCCAGTTGAAACGAAGTTTTAAAAGTAATTTGCACACCCAAAAACCATCGTATTTCTTATTAGTTAGTTGTCTTAATGACGACCATCCTGAATAAATCTTAATTAAAAATTAATTTAACACCGACACACCAAGACTTGTATTATATATATGGTTTTAATGGGGGTGAAATTCCAACCCTTATATTCTCTCTAAAATTTTCGTTATTGTCTGTTCTTATTATCTTGAACTTGTACGCTTAGTTGTATTTTAAAAATATTCGCGATAAAATGCGAAAATGAATTATACGATTCTCTTTTTTTTGGTTTTGCAGTGATTTATGTTGGTGTGATTTTTTCGTTGTTGTTGTTTTTCAAGTGTTACATTTGTGCTGATTTATATGATGTATTTTTTAATGTTTGTTACTAAAATGATTTTTGTATGAGCACAAAAAAAAGAACAACCATAGAGTAAAATTAAATTAGATTCCATGATCACGTTCTAAAAAAGAATCCCAATTTGTGATTATGAGGAGTGTGGCCCATATCAAAAAGTACTTAAGAAAAAGTATATAAAAATTCTGAGCGTATGGCCGTAAAGTACGATAAAAATCTTAATTGAAAATTGCTTCTCTGTTTCCATATATTTTTATAACCGAAAAGGGCCGTAAAAGTTATACTCTCTGTTGAGGGGTATATATAGAAGGGGGTTAGTGGGGCCGCGGGTGGAATATATATTTTAATGAAGACACTCCAAAAAATTACATACAGAAAGGCACCTACACACATATATAGTGCAAATCCACCCTTATTATAGAGTATTCACTTTAAAAGAGTGGGGCATTTTATATATTATATACCTGGTGGTGGTGGTGCGTCACATCAGCAGGATGTCCCTGAATTATTCAACATGTCATGCCTTAAAGGACGAGAGAAGCTCCTTATAAGATTTAGAAACTAACGGGACATTCCTCTCCAGAGATTTTTATGAGGCAAAGTTTTCGCGCCTCGCGATGACATAAAAGATGATTTGGCTTAATTTCATCCACCACCACCACCTACTCCATCCCGAGTCCGCATTTTGTCTAACTGTGTAAAGTGTAATAATATTCTAAAAGTGGAAAAAATAGGAGGCACTGTAGTATACTTTTTTTTTACTTTAAAATTGCCACCATTTTCTTACACACACACAGAAATATTTTATAGAATTGAGTTTAAATGGGTTGAACGCGAATTGGAGGGATGCTTGTGTGTGTGTGTGTGTGTTGAGGGGGTTAATTTCAAATTACTTTCCAAAGTATTTCCATTTGTAGGAAATTTAGCATCATCGGTTTAATGGGAGAAATGTCAAATTTTAGGGCGATTATTATGCCTTGTTGGACATTAAAGTAGTTCCAACATTTAGTTTCAACTCCACAATTGTAAGATTATGTTGAAATGATAAATATTACTCCTAGCTTATTGTTTGAAAAGAAAAACAAAGAATTAGTTCTACATCTGGGCCTCGATTCTTGAATAGATCTACTTTTCAATATAGAATTTAGGATTATTTATTGTCTAAATGTGTAAAGTTTAAAGTTTAAAAAATTAGTCATTTTGTTTTCATTCTACTTTTATTGTTTAAAAAGAAAAACAAAAAATGAGTTCTATATCTGGGTCTCGATTCTTATTGAATAGATCTACTTTTCAATATAGATTTTAGGATTATTTTAAATTTCATTTAATGTTGCCAATATTGATTGGCAAACTGATTTTTCGTTCAATAAATTGACATTAAACATGTAGTTACTTTAATAGTCGATTAAAAGGTAAATTAATTAAAATTTAATGTTGGAAAAGCGAAACTGAGTCTAATTAGAGAATTAAAACTTTTTTATACGAATTTAGAATGTATAATAATATACATAATGTAAATAGCACTAAAGTTTTAAGCCGTTACCAATGGTATAATAGTCATAAAAGATACTGCCATCATGCTAGTATAACTCTGAAGTTGAGCATTTACACAAAACGTCTACAAAATGCACCATTTAAGACCAGAAACAATAACAACTAAACAGAACGATGTCTTCATTGGTGTGAAAAAAATCTATATTATATTGTATACTTATGTATTTGTTGTTTTTTTTTTGAAACGAAATGCGAGAAATAAAACAAACAAATGTAATTCTTACAAGCAGCTAATAAACCCTAAAGAATTTTGTTAAACGATACAGAAGATAAAATATTACACGGAGAGAGAGAGAGAGAGAGAGAAATTAAAAAAAACGGGCACAAAGTAGTTAGGGCCATTTTTTAAGTCTGGTGATATAATGCGTTCTTTTTGCATATATATACAAGAAAAGTTAAATTTTCCCCTGGCGGCCGTCTAAATTACAACATTGCCATATTATAGTGTATTCTCTTTTTCTCTTCTCTTTCATTATATTATTATACTATTCACATATATAGAACACAGAAAAAAATTTTGTTAAACAGACAAGCAGAAAAAAAGAAAGGGAAAAGTGCTTCAAGTTAATTATTCTCGAGTATTACGCCTAACGGTACTTAATTAAATGAACAATCGTATTTATTCAAAGGCATCTCATTCATTCATTTTGTCTCTCTCTCTTTTTAGTTTTCCGAGTTTGGCCGTTATAAAGTGGGCCCCCGTTTGTGTTTGTGCAACCGTGAAAAGAAATAAAAAAAAAAATATAGGAAGGAGGAAACGGCAAAGAGATTTAGGTGATACAAAATCCGTCTTTAATTTGTACCCTTATAATAGCTTTTAATAAATATTCTATAGAAATTTTTTTTTTCGTATAATTTTTGAAAATAAACCCATAATGTTTTATATCAACCACATTAAATTCGAATAATATTGTAAGATGCAAACTATTATACTATATTTAGACGAAAATTATAGAGAAATCAAAATAAAGTATAAAATTTTCATAGCCCATAAAATAATATTGTCGAACGATAAACAAACAATTTATGTATGGATATTTCGAACAAAATGTCTATAAATCAACGTGAAAATTTTTACAGATCAATGAATTTAATGTGTATAAAAAAAATATATGTATATATACATTATTTCGTCTATGTAAAATAATTGTAGAATATATTAGAAATGTTTCCATTAAGATTCGTTGATTCTGTAAGCAGATTTGAATTCGTCGGATCCATTTGACCAAAAAAACGTATATTGGCAAAATTTTAAATGTGAGAACATTCCAATTAAATAATATTGTATATAAAATAGTGGAATTGAAACAGTTAGTGCGGTAATAATGTCGTAATTTAGTATAAAATTACAATTAAACAGAAAACCAGTAATAAGTTAATGGGCGCTCCACGAGTTGCCAACAATTAGTTAAAGCTCGGCAGGAATGGAATATAAATGCATTCATATAATGCTGTACAACAGTTGTAGCATCTTTCCAACATCAACGATTTATATATTAACATTCTTGTAGAAACACTTAAGCAAATATTCTTGCCGTTTTACTTGCTTATATACGAAAGATTATCCAAGCATGTTTCGGTGAAGCGAAGATGTGGGGGAAACGCGGGCTTAGAAGAAGATCTCTGTATTTTATACATATATATATATATATATATATATATATATATATATATATATATATATTTCGGGGGGGGGGGGTGGTGGTGTGTTGAAGGGGGATGTGTTCAAGCACATCTCACCCATATATCCATATTATGGTTTGCTGCATCGTAAGCAATTTTTACATCACCAAACTGGGAAATTGCATTTGGGAAATGAAAACATTCAGCCGTGTTCATGTGTTTGCCTAACCAGAATTACTGTGTTCTCCTGGAATTACGAAATTCGTCTTTCTCATATTATCTTTTTTTTTCTTATTCTACATCGTTTTTCCTCATAAGTGTCATAAGTAACACAGTAATGTGTTCTTATGTTGAAAATTTTTCTTCATATTTGTTTAATTTTTTTTCTAAGTCATTATGTCTGTAAATCAATAGGTATATGGCTCGTTAAATTTTTTCCCGAAACAAAGATTAAATCTTAACTTTTTGCTAACTAAATGAAAAGTTACTTGGCATTTAAAAAAAAGAACGTTCATTGAATGACTTTATGTACGGATTTTTGGACATGAAAGTTTAAAAATGTTTTTCCTTGTAATAAAATTTTATTGGATGGCGTTGGAAGGGTGGTACCATCAGGAAAAGAGCTGTAATTGTGCAGAAAGTGTAATGAAGTGGACAATGGGAGTGTATGTGTATATTATATAATAATGTAAGTGGGTAAATTTAACAACCGGGAGTGTAAATTACATTTATAATATAAAGTGTAAATGAAAATAGAAAGTGGACGTTTCCTTTTTACTTGTAATTTGAACCAACAATGGTAGTATTGTTGTTGTAACGACGATATAAATTTTCTAAACAGTCAAGTGGCATTTTATTTATTTTTTTTTTTTGATAAGTCGAATAATATAAAATTTACGTCTCATTTAGTTGTGCTTAAATTTAACAATTTTAAAAATAGTGCAATTTTCCGGCCATAAGTGGCTACAATTATTTTCTAAACTGTACAGCGTATAACATTTATAGGGGGAAGAAAAGTAAAGTATTAGGGTACAAAAAAAAATAGTAAATTGAGTGTAATAAAAGGGAAGCTATTCAAGCAATTGGAATGGGTGGTAACAAAATAAATTGGTCAATTGCACAAATGGAAACATAGTACTTCCTGTTGTTATTTATTTATTTTTATTATTGGAGAGGATTTTGGTGTTTTTAAAAATTTGGTGAATGCGCGCGGGCTAATGTTACATTTTTAAAATGGTTTTCCACCAAAGAACAAAAAAAAAAATAACGAAAGAAACGTGATTTCCTATTACATACAACATAATTTCTCAATCTCTCTCTGTGTGTGTTTTTTTTTCTATGTAAAATGGATAAAGAATTCAGTTTGTTGTAAAGCAAAGACAAGTTAGATAATCCTTATATAGAGCTACCCCATTTTGTATAGATTTAAAAATCTTTTTCTTTGTCTTAATTCAAATACGTCCCAACAAATTTACGGTCTTGTAGAATTGATGGTCTAGTTTTTAAAATCCTGCCTGATTTAAAGTGAATTAAGTTTAGTGAGATATGCTGGGCTGGCTGGCTGGCTGGGCTGGAGTGCAGCTATAATTTACTAAAGAAAAAGACAATCTAAAAGAAAATCGTTATTTTACTGTTTGCTGGACTCTTATATATTTCGAATTAGTTTTTCCCATTTCTTCCGATTAAATTTACAATTAAACGTTAAAATCGATTTTGTGTGTGACATTTGAAGTTTAGTTGGTGACTTTTTGTTTTATTTCAACTGGACTTGAATAAAATAATATAAGGGTTGTGTGTGCGACCATAAAGTGGAAAGTGACAGAAAGGTGTCATCGCGAGACCGGATGTCATAATGCGCCTCGAGAGCACCATAAAGCCACTTCGTGCTCCATGGACGTTCATCACACACATACACACACACACACACATAAGATTTCACTCTTGCAACATAATAAAGACAAACTGGATGAAATTCTACGATGAAATTAGTTGGCTTTGAATTATTGCATCGCGGTTGCCAATAGCAACACAATAAACAAAAACTTCAATGATGTTATTTATTGGAGTGACATTATATATTGTGGAAAAGCCGGTCCTGTGTTGTTCGGTTAACGAAAAAAATCGCGTGCTTTTTCTTATTCAAGGAATTATTAAACCAACTCTTGACATCGCCTTACAGTTTGAATTATGGGCCGACTGTGATTGTGTTCCGTTTGCTGTTCGTTCGCTTTCATGGCCGACTCCCAACTTCTTTGCGTATATAGTCTCTTG
This sequence comes from Oryzaephilus surinamensis, assembly GCA_004796505.1. Classification (NCBI taxonomy): domain Eukaryota; kingdom Metazoa; phylum Arthropoda; class Insecta; order Coleoptera; family Silvanidae; genus Oryzaephilus; species Oryzaephilus surinamensis. Next base: position 49,524 of record SSSI01004144.1, on the reverse strand, counting down.
ATTTATGCTGCGATTTAACTTTGTATACTTTTTAATCCATATAAGGGGCCATAAATTTATGTCAGAATAGGTATTCCGTCTTTGCCTCCCAAAAACACACACACATACATATATAAGACACAACTTATATATAAGAGATAGAAATCAGTAAAGACGAACTTAATTTTACAAGATAGAATTTTTATTTATTATTGTATTGTTGAATACATGCAATATTTATTTGCTGTTTTTCGTAGATAACTTATATATGAGCTAGTAAATATATTTGTTAAAAAAATAATAAATAAAAAGTTTTCATACTTTTATTAAATTGGATGACCATTTTTACTGATTGTCATCTAGTTTTTTTTTTGTGTCTGTTATAGTTGGATTTTGTTATTTATAACTATAATAAAAGCTAAAAGAAATTGTAAAAAATCGACTTTATCTTATTTGATAAACAGACCTACTTTCAATCAGCCGTTTTTCCGACTGGGGAAACATTTAAGCTGAAACTGATCACATCAATTTGGATTTTCTTGTTTTTTTTTGTTCTGTTTTTTACATTTTTTTAATTTAAGGAAAACATTAGGTACATGTACATGATAAAACAATTTAAAAGTAAATTTATATTTTGTGTTTTTATTACCTTTAGCATGTCGTACTTGTAATATAATATAGTATACCTATGTTATATATTTATATTTTTTATTCTAAATGTAAATGTTATGCACAGTTTGTTTAGTGTATCGTATTGTACGAAGACAGAATGGCTGGTTGCACAAGAACGCACTGGTGGTCATGTGATTCATTGCAAACTTGGCGCTGTTACCCATCCATTTTTATAACTCCCCCATGAACGAAAAACATTTCGATAAAATATATTATGTGGATGTGCACTTAGGATGCTATACGAGAGTACGTGAAAAAAAATATACGAGAGTTTATACAGAAATTATCTAGTTTAAATGGAAATTTTTCTAAAATAAAAAATGCTTGAAAGTGGAACAAATCTGGTTGTTGTTAAATATGTAATGGAAAAAATCCATTCTGTATGCACTTTTGCATTGTAAAAACAAAAAGGACAATTTAATCAGACATCAAAATGATGCAATCTTCCTTTATCTAGCAAACCAAATGACTGTATATTACACTAAACACAATTTTACTGGCAATTTACATTGTTGGGAAGTGAGTGTAAAAGTAGAAGATACTGCCCTTATTTTTAAACTTGGTCGTAGTTGGAAAACTAACTGTAGAGATATTCTCTTTTCTTTTGCCATTGGCAGCAAATTGCCCAGCCTTACCAAACATTATATATATAAAGAATTTTACATGGGATATATATATATATAGGGTGATTCAATTTAAGCTTGAAGTTTTTGATTTGTAAATATTTTTCGAAACGTAATTGTTATTTACAAATAAAAACTGTTCTAGTTTTCGACCCAGTTTCTATTTATAGAATAAAAACCGATCTATTTTGTAACATAAATTTTATTCATTTACAAACAAAACTGGTTTGACCTACATTTTTATTTATAAATATCAGTCTAGTTTCAGACGCAATTTTTATTTATAAGCAAAGAACAATCTAGTTTCTGATTCAATTTTTGTTTATAAATGAACACGAGTCGAATTTCTGACGCAATTTTTATTTGTAAATAAACCCCAATCTAGATTCTAAATTAACCCACATTTATTTGTAAACAAAAAAAAAACTGATTTTTGACCTACATTTTTATTTACTTCTAACTTTCCATGTTTCTGACAGTTTTTTTTTAAAAGTAAATTAAATTCCGAAATCTTTAACTTCAGATATAATATACCTTATACAAATTTAACTTTAAATTTATTTATTTTTTTATTTTTATTAATATTCTTTGCAAATCTTTTGGGTTAGCTTAGATTGAATCACTCTGTATATAAAAGAGGACAGTAGAATATCATAATGCAAACTTTAAATATAACATAAAATTTTTATTTTATACATGTGTGAAATTTTCATCTTTTGTAAAATATATGCATTATACTTGTATGTATGTATGTAGGTAATGTGATAAGGTATTATGTTAATTGTTTATAGGGATATGAATAGTGTGATAATGTTTGCATGATATATGACTGATATTCGTAAACTGATTCTATTAGATGAAATACCAACGTTTCTATGACAAATTTCCATTGTATGAAATTGTCTGACAGGTCATGAAATACAAGATATATTTTACATATTATATAATTAATAATTGTATAATTGTTTGTCGTAAGAATAATAGACTATTTTACTTGTGTTTGGTTGTTTCTGAATGAAATTAGGGATGTCGTTCGTGGTTATTATTCTTTTTTATAATAAATGAGTAATTCTTGAGGGTTTTAGTAAAAAATAATACTCCTAATAAATATTGCTGGAGCCCGATTCTCGAATATTGATTGTTCGTGTTTAGGATTTTCACTGTCGTTAAGCTGGCAAATTCGACGCAATAATAAATAAACACAACTTGTATTTTGTTGATAAACGACTAATAAGTACTAATAACTAATTTTTAATTTTTTTTTTTGGGAATAGAGGAGAAAACATTTTTATACAGTATTGTAATATGGAAGCCCATCATCATCGACCGTTCCAGCTAACACAGAACACTAGTAGAAGTACTTTGGCATGCAAAGCAGACTTTATTAATTCAAATTTTAAATTAAATTATGTTCATTCTGAACGCCCTAACGTTTCAATATATAAAACCGGGGGCCCTCTTTACACTCTTCTATATAACATCCATATATATATGTATGTATACATTTTTCGCTTTGCTCTTTTCTCTCTTGTGCTGTTATATTTTCTGGTTTTGGGAATGTTGTACAAGTGCAATAATTTTTATGTTTTTCTTTTTTTTTCACTCTATTTTATATATAAAAGGCAGTTTGGTTGGGTTGGTATTAGGTCGTGTTCAGCATAATTTTTGCACAACTTGTATAATTTGCTAATGAAATTTCAACAATAAATTCAACTGGCACAAGACACAATTTATGTTGTATGTATATATATGTATTTAAAACGCAAAAATTTATATATATGAATATTTTATTAACTGAAAAGAAAATTACTTTTATTTGTATCTTATAATTACATTTTAAAAAATTTTAAATAATAATGTATGTGTAAGGATTATCCAACAATTATTATTCGTATGTATAAAATACAAAAGTTTTGGTTTAGAAAATGGAACTTAAATCCTTTTATGCTCATATGCAGAGGCTTATCTATAATAATACACTTTAGTTTGCAGTTAATCTAAGAGATTTAATAAATTTCAGTGTATATCAACTTAGGTAAATTTTGCACTTAAAATCCATGTTTTATATCGCATTATAAATATATATGTATGTATATGTTCTGTTACAGTTGTAATAAGTAATCTGGTGTTAAATTAGATAGAGATAGAAGGGGATATTATATATGTATAATAAAATGGTGGATAGGGACTACTTTCAAACAGCAGTTAACGTATAAATTATTACTTTACATTATCTCAATATGAATATGAGTGAAACTGAATTGTGAAGTTTAATTACAGTGTAGTTTAAAGTTTGCAAAAGCTCTCTATTAGATATTCCGATATATGTACAAGATGTCCTCGGTTTCTCTTAAATACTTGCGCCGGTTTTGTCACTATTACTATACGTTCAACTTTAATATTAACCCACCAGATCTTCTGAAACCTGTATATTTTCTTAATTGTTATTACAGTTTACTTTGTGGACGGCTTTCAATCTATCAAGATTTACATTATTAATGTTTTACCATTTGTAAATACTAATTATATACAGTTGATTGTTTTTGTATAAGTGAGGTTAGGTACGTTGCTAACTTAACGATAGAGAATACCTAGTTCTAAATTCGATTGAAAAATCGATACTCGAGAATCGCGCTCCTGTTTATTATTAAAATAGTAACAAAACAATAATAATGTAAATTTCATTTTAATATTTGTGGACTTGTTTGACGTTTTGATTATCCATCTATTATTACCACACATTCCGTAAGGAAATTGTAATGAGTGTGAAATTCTTGCTTTGAAATAGACATTCAAATTTCTCTTTTGCAAGTATATAACTTTAATGAAAAGTTTTATATCACTATTATAGGTTATTGGAACATGGAACGTTTTCATCATCACCCCTTTTGTATTGGAAAATAAACACCTGAGTGTTTGTGTGCAGAATAATTGTAATAATTGTTATGTTATTGTTGTATTGATTTTGTTGCCATTATTATTATCAAAAAACAAACTAGTAAAATTTATTAATTGTTTCCATCTTTTTTACAACTATAATAAAATGTCGAATAAAAGAGACATTCTTTTTTATTAGTGTAATATTCTATTTTTACTAACTTTAATAAAAATCAACTGAGTTGAAAAGAATAAACATTACAATAAATTGTTTTACAGTATCATATTTAATTAAACGTGATTTTTAATAGAAAAACAGTTTCAATACGAGTTTTTTTTCGTTGATTGTATGAAATATTTAATTGTTTTTCTTTTTGTTATAACAAAAGAAAAGTTGCAAATTAACTTGCGGATGTCAAACAATAAATTAAACTATCTTTGGCTTTATTCCCATTTATTATATTCTAGTGTTTAACAAGTCACAAATTTCATAAAGATGTACGTAATAAAAACAATTGACAATAATGGTATATAAAAGCGGATTCTTTTGTATTATTAGAGAATGAATAAGAATAGATTGCAACAAAAAGAGATAAAAAAAAATACTTTAGTGTTATCTCAATTCCAAAACCGCACGACATAGATCAAACGTTCTTATATATTATATACATACATATACATATATATGTATAAAGTTTTATCCTGAAATTGTGTTCTGTTTTCTTAATGACCAACTCTTGTATGTATGTGTATATGTTGTCTGTTGCAAAACTTTCTTTAGCAAGAAAGTATAAACTACATCAGTTGGTTTACAGAGTGTGTAAATTCATTCGTATATATATATATATATATATGTATGTATATAGCCTTAGCTGAAACAGCAATACCAGATACAGAAGAAGATTCTACCAAGCTTTGAACTTTGGCAAAACTTAGACCATCGAATTACGTTAGGAAAGTTCAGGATGACAATTATCAGGGCCACCCCCACGTTTTATATATATATGCGCCATCTACACACAAACAACATTCTCACGTATACAGAGTGATTTTTCAGTTTGTCACACAAGAAATCAAATTTTTTTCGGGACATAATAATCTACAAATATCGTAAATATTTTTTTAAAAGTTTTACTAATATTAAAAACTTTTTAAACAGTTAGTTGTATACTAGTGGCGCTGTAAGCAGTCGTTATCCCCTCCACTCGTACGTGATGTAATTTCATACGTCGAGCACATGCGTAGATACTTCTCCAAAAATTGAATAAAAAGTGAATTGTGTATAATTTGCGTTTTTCCTCTAAATATTTTATTTATAACCACCCTGTATATCATTCTTGTTAGAAAACTGATGGCTTTCAGTTAAACTAAAGCAATTTATTCCAATTTTTAAATTTAGCTCATTCAAGAATCATTCGTTTGCCGTTGAAATGATCTCGTTTCCGTTAACATTTTAATTAAATACATGTTTTCAGGGACGATTAATTAATTATATAAAATAAAAACAAGAGGAATCTTTTCCTATTCATTGAATTAATTAAAATTTGAAAATTTTTGTTATTAAGTCGAGTTTACTGTATAGAATATATATATAAACAGTAAATTGAAAGAGTGTAACTGAAATTAATGATATTAAGAAAATTAAATAGACTTCCTTTCTCCTCATTTTAACGAAATATATACAAAACATTTTAGAAATAGTCGTCTAAGTGCGTTTTTTGTCTGGTACTTTGTATTAGAATATCATGACAGAAAAGGCAGTGTTAATTTGACAGTAATCTATTTTTCTTTCACCCTTGTGTAAAAACAAGGAAAAGGAAAGGAAGAATTTTTGTTCATTAATAATAATGTAAGACTGGAGTAGATTTAATTTCTTCTGTTTGTAAATATATATTCAAGTGTATGTGTTCTTAAATGTATTGAAAATGAAAATATAATGTGAAAGATAAAACGAGAACATATCACTTGAAATTTAACAAAATCGCTTTAACTCTTTTGCCAACAACTATGTAACAAATAAGTCTGCAAACGAAATCCATTGCCATAAATAATTCATCAAAAAAAAAGAAGAAGCTAAGAGAACACTAAGTATATATTACGTACCTACTTTTTTTTCGGAAAATCGACTTGGTTAAATATATAGTGTTGTTTATCACGTTTCATTTCCATTTGAATGTAATAAAAAATTTGCAAATTTCGTATGTATGAATTTTGTTCAAACCTTGATTGTTTTCAATTTATTTTCAAATCGATATATGCATATGTATATGCATGGGTTGTGCCTTTTTTACACACACACAACAGTGTATTCGTTCTTTAGTGGCTTTGGAAATTGTACAGAAAGGAATTCTGCTGTTATGTATGAAAGTAGTATACATATATATATGTATGTTTTATGTTCGCTTGAAGGGATCGCGTTTCTCAAACCCGACAGAATGAAAAGTTGTGACAAAGCATCAAGTTTGCTGGTTAGAATCGAAATGAAGACATTTTGCTAGATGTTCGTGTCTCGACATTATAAGTAGTACACTATACATATATATATATATATATATAATGTATATAGTTATATATACCTAGTTATATAAAATTGGAAAGACAGTTAATGCGATTGCAATAAAATGTCTGAAAATATTTAAAAGAAATTCATTTTTCATGTAAAAACGTCAATTTAGTACAGATTACGTATATGTAAATGTGAATTAAGGCTTTGACTAAAAAGCCAGAGGGTAAAACGTTTAATGCACACACATATTCTCTTTATATAATATATGTATGTATATAGAGGAAGAAGGAGTTTAGAAAGCATGTAAACAAATGTCGACAACAGAAGTAGACAATCTTTTATAAGATCGCAATCTCTCTAAACAACAATTCATTTTAATTATCTTCCAACAATAATATTGCCTACCTAAGAAAATTGTCTGTTTAAATTCATTTTCAGGGATTTTCAAGATGAAGCAAATATTGTACCTATATAAGGGAAGTTGAAATTTCCTTTCAAACAACTTAAAGAGCTAATGAATTAATATTGGTTTTTAATAAATTATTTCCTTGTACATCAAACAAAAAAAAAATGTTAAAAGATTAATTGTGTCTAGAAAGTTTATGTTAAAAAAAAAAGAAACGCCATGTTTTATAATGGCGTGTTAACGTATGGATTAACTTTTAATTGCGTGAAGATAACTAGTAGTTAATGAAATCTTTTCATATATAATGGGGGTGTTTTCGTTTATAATACCTACATGATTTGTATTAACACAAGGGTTGAGGGTTTTCGTTAAAAATTTGTTACACGAGTATAAAAAATAAAACGAAAAGAAAGAATGACCTTATAATCGAGATATATCGTGACCGTATAGTTTTGGTACCTTCTATTCTTGCATTTATCATGCAAATTAGGTTGGGATTCACACAGTTCTATCTTTCAACTCAATCATAATAAGGGGTGACGCTGACGCTTATTCGTGCTTTTTGAAATATTACATCCACTATCACTGTGGAACGATCCATTTTTAAATTTTTACACTGTTTTAGTAGTAGTTTTCTGTTTTGTAAATTATTAGAGGAAAAAATAGCGATGAAATGAAGAAAACACTACAAATTTGTAAAAATCCATGTCGATTTTTGTGTGTGAATTTGGTGTTATTATGGGAAAATTATGCATTTGCGTGTGACGTCACAGTTAACCCAGTTTTTCCCGCAAGGGGATAAAGTTGTGAGGAAACAAATTATAAGCTTCATAGTACACTTGGGAAACAGTATAAATCCGATTTTTCTATTTACAAATAATGTTTTCGTTTTACATACAAATATGTACATAAAGGTGTATAAATTTTTTTCTGTTTTCAATGGAACTGTTTTGAATGGAAATTGTTCCGAAATTGTAGGTGATAAAGTGAACATCGAACCCTTAATTACGTATATACTCGTACATGTGTGCTTTTAAAGGGCCATTTGACCGATCGATGATATAGTGTCATTTTGCTAATTAGTACACTGTGGTGAAGCCAATATCAGTCATCAAATAGTAAAGATCCCCAGTTTGTAATGTATATTGGTTTAAATAAATAAATGTATTCAATAGTATACCTAATATTAAAATAATTTGATAGTTAAATGTTATTGAATACGCGTGTTTATATGATTTGAAATATGAATGGAAATGTAATTTTTAGTTTTATAATAGTGTAATATATATGTATATATGTAAAATAAACATTAATTAATATAATGGACGGTTATATTATTTGTAAGCAAAACCTTTTCGCATGGAAACTAATATAAATGTAATGTAAATTAAGAGAATTAGCTATATGTTGTGTAAATATCCTCGAGGGCTAGAAAAATGTTTCTATTTTCCCATCCATAAAACCGGAAAGCTCATAAAACTTGCGCTTTCTTATATAAATTTTGCTATTTATTTTTTTTATTGTCACTGTTTCATTAATTTTACCCATGTTGAAAATCGTAAACTGTTAAATAATTATACAGTTTATATTTGTAGCAAGTGTGGGAGGGAGAATGTATTTAAATTGGTATGTTTTTTGTTATTTTTACAGGATTTAGAAGGTGACACTCCTTTACATGATGCCATTTCCAAGAAACGTGATGACATGCTTACCCTTTTACTGGACCATAATGCCGATATAACGTTAACAAATAACAATGGTTTTAACGCCCTCCATCATGCCGCCCTCCGAGGAAATCCAAGGTAAGTTTTCTTTTTCTGTCTTGTATATTTTCTCATTATTTTATTTAACATAAAATAAGTGTAGGTTATGTGATGCGCGATCTTTTTTTTGACGGAATTTTTTTTTTTGAAACATTTTGGGGGTGTGGGACGGTGGTTCGTGCGTGTGTGGTGTCAATGTTATAGGCAAGTGGGAACGTGTTGATTTTACCGGAAATTGACGCCGTCGGCACCCGCATCCGTTTCCGTATACATCATCGCCAGAATCCTTTTCGGAATATGAGTAGAACGGTTGCATATTGCAATATTTATACTTCATATAACTTGTCAGTTGTGTTTATAGATAGATTTATTATTTTCTGGTGTTTTTTTTTCTTTTTTGGAAAATTGATGAATTTTGACCTTGCGAATCTTGTTTTGCATCATAATAAGGCAATTTTTGAAACAGATTAATGGGGCAGTTGTATATCCATCGAAAGATTTATTTAATAAATTGATAAATTGTTAAAAGAAAACGTTTAAAAAAGTTTTGTTTAAAGAAAATTTCATTTTTAAATTTTAACTAATGACTAAATAATAAAATGTGGAACTCACCCATTATTATCGCACATTCTGAAAATGTGAAATGAACATTAAATGCATTTTGGAATACTAATAAAAAAAAAATGTTCATTTTGTTGAGTGCATTTTTCAATATTACACTGTATGCTGTGGAAAAGGAAAAGAGGAGGCGGTTTTTATTATGCAAAAATGCGATTGATCTGACCGAAAAACCTTTGCTTTGTGTAAAGCCGATTTCTTATTACATGCTTCGCATAAAATACCTCATAGACACTTGAGTGAATTTATGTAAAATGAAAAAAATAAAAATCGTAAAACGGATTTCTCAATTGCAATATAGAAGAAGAAGCCATTTTGTCGTTGATCAGCTTTAAAATGGCCATTTTGATTTGAATTCCAATTGCTTCCGGAGTTTTTTTTTTAAGTTTTCATTTTGACCGTTGTGGGGGCGGTATTTGAAGGTGCTGTATAACTAAAGATAAACTATTACCAAGTTTGGAGATTAAACCCAGAACAAACTGACCTCTACTATTATTAAGGGTACGTCCACTTGAGTTAAACATTGTTTTTGTCTGTTCATCGAACTGTATTCTGTGTAAGTGTGGTATGGTTTCCCAAAAACACACACCCACAAAACATATATATAGGTATAAAAGGGATCTTAGCTTGCATTTAGAGGGATTATGTGTTGTGGAGCCATTGAGAACGCAGATTACAAGTTTCTGGACTGGTTTCGTTGATTAAAAAGATAATTTTTGAGAAAAGTGTTTTAAGTTTTGTACAAAGTTGGATTAGTTTATCAACTAAATAGAGAAAAAAAAGAGGGAAACAAACTACAAATTGTGGATTTCATTTCGTTAATTAAACTAATATACTCTTGTTTAGTATTAATTAAATTAAATATAACAAACTTGAGTATTTCATTTTAAATATTTGGACAATATACTACTACGTGCAATATATATGTGTGTGTATGAAGCGTTTGTGTATATTTTAATTAAGCTGATACATTTCGACTTGGGTTGTGTGTATGTTGATCTAGCAAGTTAACTGCAATAGTAGCACAAATAATAGGAAATGTAATAAGGAGAATGTGACAGTGTGAAAGGGTATTTTCACTGACTAGAGGGTATATTATATGGAGAATATAAGAGAAGAGAACGAGAACTGTAAGAGTAATGGATACAAATGAGCAACCCGAGGAAAATGATAGTAGTTATAATACGGCATCACCATGAAAATGTTTTGTGCCACACTATAGATGTACAACTGAAGCATTTGTGCTAACCTTGGGGGGGTTTCCCATAAAGTCGAAGAAGAAGTAGACGCATCAAACTAATTCTTATTAAACTAATCACTGACGCGTATAATTTGTCCGAATGTAATCCACTATATATAGCATCTCATCCGTCAACTTGTACAAAATGACTAATCTTAACAAAGTGCAAATGTACAACAACTTGAGTTTGATGAATTCTCCCGGCCATTTTGTAAATCCATACTTTTTTTTTCGACCATTTTGTAAATTTTAGTGAAAATTTACTGGCTTGTTTAAAAGTGATTAGAATATTATGGAAAATTTACTACGAACTAAATTATAGTCTTAATTTTATTAGCAAAATTGTTTTTCCCATATAATAAATCGTAATAAAATTGTATAAAGGTCAGATATTGGAAAATCGTTACCAATATATAGATATTATCCAATTTCGTCTACTTATATAGAGCTTAGAAGATTGTATATACAGGGTTTTCTATTAAATGATCTAAGTAACGACATTCTGCTATGTTCCAAAAACCACTAACCGATATTACGGGGGTGAGAAGAAGAAGTAGCATCATCCTTCGCCAACCTCTTATATATATACATATATATACATCCCCAAGTGTTATGTGTGCTTGGAGTTTAACTTCATCTCTCCACTCTCACTCTGGTTGTTTCTCCAAGGTTCCAAAGGAATTAACAAAGTTAGTGGGAAACCAGTGTGGGATGGCAATATAGTTTTGGACTTTGCAAATTATACGACTTGACTTTAACATTGTGTACGCTAGGAATAGGGGGTGGTGTTCTTAAGTGTGACATAATAAATGAACGAAATTTATGTTCGTTTTTACATAAAAATGAGAAGAATTATGTGGATAATACAATAGCGCCATCTATCGCACGCGTCTTGTCAACGATGAAAGCGTTTGAGATGCATCATGTATGATTAATTAAGATTTGTTCCATTTGATAGTAAAGGCATGAGAGAGTGTCTATTTCGATGCAATTTCCTATGTGGTTGCTTATGGAAATGGAAACGTATATATGTTTGTTAGTACATAGTGTGTAATAGAAGATGGATGGAATGGTATTGAGGGGGTGGTGGTGGTGGTGGTAGTATAGAAGAGCCTAAACACAGTATACACGGTCTCTAAACTAAACTGCCCCAGGAGATCTACTACTCCCGCGTAATCCCATTACAATGGGGCTTGTTTTCAGAAACCCAAACCATCTTTATACGAAATGGTAACACATACAAAACGCATACACATACACAGACAGAGCCTACTTTATGACCACCGTTAATTCTCAAATCCAAATCCAATAAAGCTGGTCTACAATAAACGCTAACTGTAAAATGTTGGTATTGTGAATTTGTGTATGGTATGGTTGAATATTTCGCGAATATATATGCTGGGTGGTGAATGGATGGGGGTGTTTTGTTTGTGCATTTGTTTGGGAAGAATATATCCCTCATGTAATCCCTGTGGATGCTTGATTGTGCGCGAAAATTATTCTGCCGTTAGTCTAAATATCCCAAATTAAACATTTTGTAATTATAAATGGGATATAAACACTATATATATGTATGTTAGATTTTGAATACAATACTGTATTTATAGTCCAAAAAGTATGTTATTTTAGAATATGGTTTGGTAAATTCCTGTTTTTGGTAAATTTATGTCTAAAATGTCTTGTTTTGCACTTGAAAAATGCTATAAAGATAATCTGTATAATTTATCTTTGTATTTTTGTGTAAATGTATTAATCAGAATTTTTTGGCAAATTTTCAATATCTTTCGTGACATTTATTATTCCCTTCTCAAACTGCTTATATTTTGTGAAATGGTGTGTGGGTGTGTGGTCGTTGTTGTTCACAAATTTTGTAAACACGAATTACCCCCTGTAGAATAACTTTTTTTGCAAAAATTTATGCAGTTCAGGAAATTATGAAATTGAAACAAATTTGGTTGATAATTGCAATAGAATGCAAATTGTTGATTGATTTACTATTGAACAAAATACAAAAAAAAAAAAACACTGAATTGTTTTAAATCGGTTCGAACAAAGTATTTTCTGTTTCCTGTTTTGTATTTGCTGGAAATTCCTTTTTCGTATATGTGTATTGATAAAATCAAATTCAAAACGATATAAATGAGTATGTCTAAAGTGTTTTATGGATATGCATTTTGTGATTATTTTTATAAAACAATATTTCCCATACATCAAACCATGGAACAGAGTTGATAATTTTTTTATTAATATTATATAGGAGTATGTACGTACGTGTAGGGCAAGTATTCTTTTCATAAATTTTCTAGATGTAATATACGAAAATTTAAATATGGAACGTGTTTAACATTATGGGAGTAAATTTTAATTTTCAACATGTTATTTTTTTATGCAAAAATGTTGTATATATATTATGTACGTTATATTTTTGTGAAAATTAATTTATACACAAAAATAAAAACATGTTTTGTTTAATAATAAATAAATTATTGTTAATATGAAAATGAAATTGTGTATAAAAAGAATTTTTAATAATAAATGCTGTATAAAAATTTATTTTCAAGACAGTGAAAGATGACAAACTTGAATAAAAATTGAAATACATATTTGCAAATTTTCAGAAATATCATACATATATCATTTAATAAATGTTGTATGGAGTGTATTAATTGTAATTTAGAGTAATGTTTGTAAAATACAAAGTTTAGCGAGTATGTACTATATTTTTTTCTATTATTATAATAATAATTTTCGTTTATTGTAAACAAAGTTTGTTGAATAATAATTTTCGCATTATCCTATATAAATATTTGTTTAATATGGAATCATATACTCGTACATAATTATATGTATGTATGTATATGTTTGTATGTACAATAATATATTATGCAATATATTCTAAAATGCAATCAATATAATTTCTATTTAAATTTTAAGCCGCTTACTAACCATTATAATTGAAATTTTCTTGTTAATATATAATAATAGGTATGTACATATACATAAAATGTGAAGTGCATAGTTAGTATTAATTTGTATAGTATTATTAATTAGAATAAACGGCTTAATTAAAGTGGAAATGCATTTAAAGTTGCCAATAACGTTAAAATTTTGAAAAATCAATCTTAATTCCTTCCAAGGTGTATTTATCCCATTTTTGGCATTGCCAATGTAATTTAGTTGGCAGTATAGTGTTTTTTCTCTTTTTTTAAAAAGAAGGAAACATTCGTATTGTATTCCGGACGTGTAAAATAAATGGGCACTGATATGGAAACATTTTTCAATTGAAAAACTGTGTGTTAGTTTTTAGCTATTGCCTAGGAAAAATAATAGATGGGCATGATATGGGCATAAAATGTTGAACAAAAATAAAATTAAAATGGGATATTGCATATTTTTAACAAAAATATTATTATATTATAAATGGGTCGTTTATTTTTTCTGTGTTAATGCAATTCCATTGATAAAAATCGAAAATACAATCGCATTGCGATCCATCTATATTTTTATTACTGAACCATTAAATGGCAATCATGATTGGAATGTACATGCCATATATATATATACGAGTATATTCGGTATTATATTGAATTAAATGAATTGCGTCGATTTTGATGGATAATACAAGAAAAATATAGGCAGGCAATTTTATACAAACACATCGGAGATATTGTGGAAAATGTGCGAGTTTTATTCTTTGGTTGAATTTTTTTCTGCTGATTCTTCCCAGCAAATATCGATGTTTCCGTTCTTGATTTCTTATCAAAGAAATGAATAAAAATAGCACACAGAATAAGGCCAATATATACGTTTTTGTTGGTGACATGAAACTAATACCAAATGGTGATAGTTGGAAAATGCGATTTCTCTACCTATAATAATTATCATAACGGGTTTCGGTACAGTAGGTGGGCAAATTTGTTGGAAAATGTGCTGTTGGTGACACTAACGAAGCACTTTCATGAAAAGATGATGGTGTATGGGTCAATGGGGTGTTAATTGCTATGAAAGGCATTACGTTTTATTTTTTTTTATTACTGAGTGGCATATAATCAATTTTTCTTATATATGAATAATGTTCGGTGCAAAAATGAAGATATACTTACTTTAATTTAATCTTGTCATTTTTTAAAAGTATTTTATATTTGTGGTGGAATTTTATTCATAGGAAATTTTTAAATGTATGAATAAACCGCCATCAGTCATCAAATATGACATAAACCAATATAGTCCATTATCGATGTGTTACATTCGAACTAAATCTGTCAAATACTTATTCTCGCAAATAAAAAATATAAATAAATTAAACAAAAATAGGGAACAACAGAAGAGCGAAGCAAAAACTTGGAAAAGTCAGTAAAGAAATAATGTTGAAGGCCGAAAAAAACTTGAACAATAATCTGAAAAATAACAATAAAAATATTTTACATTTGGTCGAATCTCTTTTCATATATAAAGTTGAAATCAAGAAAGTTTAAGATTGTTTTCCATTATACATATACGATAAATTTATGCGTGTGTATGTGTGTGTGTTTCTTGTTCTTGTATTCAAGATCGTGTTATAAGGGAGTATTTTGTGGTATTTGGAAGTCAAGAAAGTCAGTGGCGGCGGTGGTGGTGGTGGGGAGAGCCTCTTCCCTTTATATTCCTCATTGTCCTTCCGGGTCACTGGTCCGCAAACTCCGTCCGGAAATTGGATAGTTGTTGCATTATGAGCCACTTGCACAATGTAATTTTCTTTTTACCACCCGAAAAGTTAAATGTTTTAAGAATGGCAACTTTGTTGATGAAGCGAGTTATTAAAAGGGACGTGTTGCCATAGTGATGATGTATTCCATTCATGTACCATCCATCTTTTTGTGCAAAAAGAAAGTAGACAAAAAAACACACACACCCGGAAAGACATAACATTCGGATGATGAAGAAGTTTTTTTTTGTAAATGCGTGAAAATGTAAACACAACTTTATATCGTACGTTATTATATATTTTTTTTGATATTCCTGTTTTTCTTTTCCTGTGTGTGTTGATACAATTATTTTTATTTTCCTGTTTATTTTATTACACCGTTTTTATTACTTGTTGGATGTGCAAATTTAGTTTTAGAAAAATATTTATAATCATTTAGCTTGTAAATAAATGTCTGTATATATATTGTCGTTTTGTTCTTCATTTCTGTTGCTTATAGTTTTCTTCATTCTGGTTCGTTGCTTCAGTTTTATAGCAATAAGTTTACTTGCGATCCCCGAGACAATAGCAGCTGTTTGATCTCATTTCTCATTTTCTGTAATATCTTGTTCCTAGTATAATACAATGTTCACGTATTGAGACACATTCTTTTTTTTCCTTTCCTATAACATAAGGATCGTAAATTAAATTTTTAATATTCTATACTTTATTTCCAATATATATATATCATTTGTTCTATTTTTTTTTACTGTTGGTGAAATTTTCTCACGTACAATTTAACATACGGAATGTTTATATCTTCAATAAAATGCATTTTATTTATTAAAATTCTCATTTTTCTTAAAATTTGACGGATGAATGTTTTTTTTTATCATGCTTCTCTTTTATTTCATGAAGAAAAAGGTTTTCCACCGTTACCAGTTTAAAGAGATAAACGAAATTTAAATATAAAGGCAATGCCGTTTAGAATGTGAAATTGTGACATTGAAATACGTATCCAAAAAAAAAATGTCTGTTACGAAAAAAATTGTTCTACCATTTTTTTTTTCCAACCAGCCCTGTTTTATTATCAAACTTTTATATTTCATATGGCCCCACATCTTGTCAAAGAGTTTTCCATTAAAAAAATTTTTCCTTTTTAACAAAAATGCTTTGATTTATTAGGAATAATTTTTTTTTGGGGTTTTGTTTTAATCTAATCCAAATATCAATAAATTGAGCGAATTAATATGTGTATTATGTGTACATTATTTAAAATGTGAAATGTAATTAAAAATCAATTAAATTGAATTGAGGGTTGGGTGGAAATATTCAGTGGATTTATATAATTCTCACAAAAGACTGGTAATAATAAATGTAGATTGGTGGATAAAAGGGGGAAAGAGAGACAGGGTGAAAAAGAGAACGTTTGTTTCCATGTTGTTCACGTTCTGGCTAATAAAGTATGAATAAAGTACCCGAAATAAACGAGGTGGTGAAGGTGGAGTTTTCCAATATACAGGACGAAACGGAAAGTCATCGTCGAGCCTTTTCGAACCCGTTATCCTTTAGTGCGTGACCATTGCCTGTATACGATCCCAATGGGATCGCCAGGGCCACACCTGGATATCAAATACACATTCACGAAAACTATGACTAAAACTTTGATTTGATGTTTATTTTGAATGTTTCACAAGACTATATAATATTGATTTTTTCATTATTTTTATTTTTCAATTGGCCACTGACATTTTATTTACAATACAAAAAAAACGTCTAGCTATTATTTTGCTGCTGCCATAATGTCGTTCACTGTATTATATAGAAATGGATTAAAATTGTTCGTTGTTTTTGAGTTTTGTTGTCAAACCATCACGTTCTTGTGGAATGTAATGTGTCAAAGAGAGCTTAAAGTATATCATTGAAATTGACGATTTTTCCTGCTGACGCAGAAGTAGAGGCGCCCGTATATATTGAAAGTTTTTCCATCAATGCAATTTCCCTAAAATGGTGAAACATTTCAACAAGAATTTAAATTCGACTTGAAAACGTTAATTAATCAACACAATTTGTTGTGTTATTGTTTATTTTTTATTACAAGTTTTTCTTGTAAGAAATGTGTATTGGTGCAATAAAAATTTATAAAATGTGTAATTTGTAAAATTTGCAACTTTAGTCATTTTTTATCGTTTGTTGGAACTCTTTCTCTATCCGGTTTTCCAAGTATGAAAACTGGTGGCTGAATAAACAATTCTGTAGAGATTTGTGGTTGAATTTTATCGTTTGGAATATACTTTTTATCTTTATTTCAGAAAAGAAATTTATAAGATTACATGTCATGCATACACCTTTTATGTTCAAATTTTTTTTGAAAAGCGAGAAATGAATTCTTTATTAAAATTATTTGAAAAGTTTCGACAATTTCTTATATTATTTTTATTTCACTGCATTTTTAACATAATTTTTCGTTATCTTGAAATATATACTTTTGTTGACTCATCTAATAGTTGAACTTTAAAGTTGTGTATGCATAATGAAAGACTAAAAACATTATTACTGAGAAAAAGTGGATGATGAGAAGAGAAGAGTGTGAAAAAAATATATATAACGAAAGAAATAGCTAATCTTGCTCAGACTTGAAAACATTCTTATTTATCTCTTGGGAATATTCTAAAGTCTTTAATTTTTCATCTGAAAAGGCTAATATTTAGTCATGGCATGTCACGGTTAATTTAGATACTCGGTCGGTGCGCCCAATCCCCACCCCTAATGTCACAATAGCGCGTTAGTTGATTAGTGAACGAAATAGTATCCCTAAAATTTTAAATGAAGCAGTTTTTTACTTAATCACTTTTACTTTAACATTCAAATAAAATTTTATTAAAATAGGGGAAATTTCACTATATTAATACAATTTTGTCAGAAAATTTCTTAAATCAAATTTGTCCTTTTTATGTGATTCATCTTTAAAAATTTCAGAAAAACTAGTTATTTTCGTGACTATATGTATATGCATTCTTTATTATTTAATTATTTTGTTATTTGGTTATCTATAGTGGACGCGTTTAGAAAAGCATATTTTGTAATTAATTCTTTTGTATCTAATTAAGTGTAAGGGTTTTATGTGATTTATGTATTTGATGTCCATTGCTTGCGACGTCACATGAGCAATTTGTCATTTCAAATTGTGATGGGAGAAATACGACACGGACCGGTATAATATTAATAACCCGTGTTAGTATCTACTTCATTTTATTAACCAGATATAAAATGAATATCATAAATGTAACTTGAAAATAGCATTTGTTAAACCCGTGTAGAAAGGTTAAAAAGTTTATAAGAATTTAATTAATTCCGAAATACAAATAATGTTTAACTAAATCGATAAATTGGAGAGTTCACAAAGGATTAACTTGTTTATTTGTCAATATAATTAATTTATCAAGTTTTTAAGAAAGAAAATTGAATTTTTTTCCAATTTTTTTCTATGTGTTGAGAATAAGAAAAATTTCCATTTCTGTAAAAGTTCTAATAATCAAACTGTCAAACTGATGTATTTTACATCGACAAGAAATTGATTTAAAAATGTCAGTAAAAGTGGTGTGCTGTTGGTGCAAGTAAAAGTTTTACAAGATTAAATGCATTTACAGAGAGGCAACCTGATACACACACCATTTTTACTGAAAAACTTTTCACGAAACTCACAGCACCACCGGGTGCCCGCCTCCACCCCCGTCCATGGTATACTATACACAGAAAGTTCACCATACATCATCCAAAGTGCCTTATCAATAATTTTTAATGTTTTTCCAAAAGTTTTACAACATCCATTTATCGTTAAGAATTTCGTGCTGTTATTTTTTTTTCGGGGGAGCGAAAGAACCAACACAAAATATACATATAACGGTATAATGAAAAAGTGCATTTCCGGAAAATGGCCAAATAAATAGTATGCTTAAAGGTAAATGGGACGTCATACCATTAAATGTCCGGTTTTATGTGGCGGAAGCTCTTATAGAGAAAAATTTATTTGCATACAATTTTTTTTTTTATAGAAACGTGTTTAATCGAATTTTCAACATTTTGATTTTTTCCATGTACCTACAGTTGTTAGTTTAATACAAGTTTTAAAAAATTCCAAGTTTAAGGAATAACGACTAGGGGCCTTGTAACAAGTTTCTATACTGTACAAGTACGTGTTGAGAAAATAAAATGAGCAGATTGTAGGATTATACGTGGTAAAATAAAAGTTTAAGTTTTCTTCTTTTTATTTTTAACATGGATTACCTGAATAAGCTAAACCACAAATCGTATACACACACAGAGAGAGAGAACAAGAAGAAAGAACTTGAGAAAAAGAGTTTTCTTCGTCACTAAACTGTTAAACTTGTCGAAATTGTAAGAGGGCCGGCATTAAATTTCCTTTTTTATAATAATAAAAATGTCAATGGATTTATGCTGACCCATGAAACTGTCACTTTCAAATATATTTTTTGAGATGATGAAACAATTTATACGCTGGTGGTTGTAAAAAGGTCTTTTTGTATTTCTGTTCATCTCTTGTTTTGTTTTCGACTTTCTTATATATACCCTTCACACATTTTGCCCATTCGCTTTTCACAGAGAGACGAGCCCTATAACTTTGTTAATTAAAATCGGTAATCATTTCAACAGTGGCGCGTTTCGTCGTTTATATAGTTCTTTTTCTTCTATTTATAGTATAAAAGCGTATACTCTTAATGACTTTGAATTTTCCCTTAAAAACATCACAATGGCATTTTTAATGTATGCTAATGATTGTCGCTTAATTTAAAACTTTTTCAACCGTTTATTTTAAATTTAATCATAAGATTATGATATTAAAATGACACTTGTATAAATTATTGAAAATATTTGATGAGACTTTTGTACTGTGTGTGCGTGTGTTTTTTTTTTGTATAATAAAATTTGTTATTAAAAGAGTAATTTCTTTTTTTTCTTGCTCTGTGTTCTGTAATATTATCCAAACACAAAGCTTTGATGGCTGGCTTTTTTCATGTTTTTATGATTACTCAACCTTTGTACATTTTACTCTTTAAAACTATAGTTGTTATATATTATATATACTCGTAAAAAAAATACGAAATGAGAGGAAAGTAATGAATTTCGTTTTTTACATAAGTTATTATTAAACCATGAATAATTTTACAACATAGACAAGGTTTAATTAATAATTTCCTCCCTTATGGTACCTTGTTGTAGTCGTATATAGTTGTTGTTTATAAGTAACATGATCAAGTTCTAAAATTTGTGGTCAACTAAAGTGTTTAACCACATCTGTGTCTAATGAAACTAAATTTTCCAAAACTTTCCATTACATTGTAAATATATATATGTATTATGTGCATCAGCCACACAAGCTTTGAGAGGGTTTTCTTTATACTGTTTGATAAACATTAAAACTGGGTATATATTCGCATTACATATGAATTATTTATGTGTCCATTAAAAAACATTGTTAAATCAGCCTCTTTTGCCACATTAGATTCTTCATTTCAACCAAAGGATAATTAAAAAATAATTTGAATCCATGAATAAAAGTCCAGTTTTGTGTTTAATGTGATTCATTATTTCGCATTTGGTTTAATGGTGTCATTATTTAAAAAATATTTTTTAATTAAATCAGTCTTTAAGTATTGAACTTTTTTCAAAAGCTTCACATGCATATTTTTTCCAATAAATTTGCAGAAACTTTATACGAAGAAGAATATTTCTTTGATAATATAAAATTGTCATCAAAATAGATAGATATATTCCAGTTTGGAAAATAATTTGCGTGCAATAAAAGATAATACGATAGCAATTTGATGGTTAGATAGTCGTATATATTGGAATTTATTATAAAAATTGAAAACTGGGGTATTTGAAAATGCGGTCGGGAGTGTTATTGTAAAAAGAATCGCATATGTGGCCGTAATACCAGAACACGAATATAGCGTTGGGAATAGTTCGATATAATATTTCTTACAGTTTTTCTCTTATATGCTATGTTACTAGTATTTTGGCTTGGAAGTCCCATATCGCGGAGGTCCAGTAGATTTATGGGAATCGACACAGCTGCGATCCTGACTCCTTATTCTTATCCCGACTGATTTCCAACAAATCTCTATACTAAAAAACTTTTTCTATATACAGCATGTTTCGAAACAAATCTACACATAATTTTACGTAAAATTATTTTAATTAAAAATATTAAGAAAAATATATATCTATATTATGCTGGTTTATTTAATGAATGTGAAAAATTGCTTAGCGGAATATATTTTTCCAGTTATATTGGTGTAACATCGTTTCGTTTATCGTTGCATCATTTAACATTATACTTTAATATGGTGGTTGTAGATATATATCACGATTTCCAGACTGTGAAATGCGATTGTGTATGCAATTTGCTTTATATTATCTAAATAGATGCTGCAAATGTATCGATAACATTATCTGGGATAAATTACAAGGTTTCCTATATATACGTACATCATTTACAAATCCAAATTGTATTTAGTGTACATGATATATTTAGGTCTTTTAATTTGTTATCAATTTACAAAATTGATTATCGAATGATTCTATAATAGAAATGGTATGGCAAAAATAGAAGAGTTCGTTTTTCCATTAAATTAGAAAATGTACATGAATTTGTTACAGTTATGAAATATTTGAAGATTACATTTATTAAGTCGATGAAATAAAGCTCTTACAAAAGCATGAAAAGATCTTTATAATAAATATATGT
>SSSI01004144.1:6836-27385 GCA_004796505.1 Oryzaephilus surinamensis | reverse complement strand
TTTATTTTAAACTCATTCTTTTTTAGTTAATAAAATCACATTCAGTATCATATTCGAAATTTGAACAGGAAGTAATAGATCTATTACCAAGATAAGAAAATTCGTTGCAATGTATACAAAAATATTTATCTGGTACTGTACTAGTTTCTTGTTTCCTCATACTAGGTAAAAACAGATATTTTTTTTTTCTAATAAGAACAACAATTCTATAAAAAACACACTCTTCATTCAAACAGTAATACCATTTCGATAAAAACCTATTAAACTCGCATAAATTATAATGTTTACAATTCGGACAATAAATATCAGAACCTTTTTTAACTTTTGTATAAAATTTATCATATTCTTCATCATGTGTAATTATACTATTATTATTATTATTATTATTATTATTATTATAAGACATCTCAACTTAAGACTAGACTAGCCTAGCCTAGACTAAACAAGATTTAACTCATTAACCATTATAAGAATAAAATCCCTACCAAGGTTTTCTATTGTCTAAAAAATAAAACTATTATTTAAATATTGCTTACATACACACAACCAGCACATATATTTAAACTTTATATTCATGCATAATGTATGCAATTAATATTGATAACGTTAATCAAATACAACAATGTAAATTAAATACCCCTTTTTCATAAACCAAACCAATTAAACACAAACACTATCAAAAATTATTATGCTATTACATCCCTATATACAATTAGTGACGTCAATCATTTCCAGTATTGTTAATTTGAACCTTTTTTGCCAAGATTTGTTAATTAAAACCTTTTTGGCGATTTTATTAATTAAAGCCTTTTTGGCAATTTGTTAATTAGGGCCTTTTTGGCAATACTGTCACAGCTCCGGCCTATCCTATACTACTATTCTATAATAGAAATGGTATGGCAAAAATAGAAGAGTTCGTTTTTCCATTAAATTAGAAAATGTACATGAATTTGTTACAGTTATGAAATATTTGAAGATTACATTTATTAAGTCGATGAAATAAAGCTCTTACAAAAGCATGAAAAGATCTTTATAATAAATATATGTGTATATATACATATATATAAACGATCGTATTATACACTCGTATATAATACGTTTATGTATATTGATGTGTTTTTGGATTTGTTCAGTAATAAGTTGACTTCGATTTATACTATTTTTTGTAATTATTTTAAAAGAAAAGAGAGAAAAGTTTTTTCATAAATATTTTAACTGGAAATGACTAAAAAGGCACTTTTGACACACAAATAAAACGACTTCAGACGATTTTCAAACCGTCGCCATCATTTATTAGTTGAAACTTTTCTGTCTGTAAAATTCTTTATTGTCCATGCAGAAGTTTTCAGTTTTTCTTCTTTATAGTTAATACAAAAAGGTATTATATATATAACAATTGATGTTTTATAGAAAACTTTAAATTTTATTTATTTCAATACACTATTTTTATACTGTATTGTAAAAGAGATTTTCAAATGCAAAAAAACAACAATAATAATAAAATGACAAATAATTGTAATAGGAAATGAAAAATAGTTATATGTCAATTTTATTATTTCTCTGTTTGTAACACCTTTCTCATGAAAGATGCAATTTGTGACCAAATAAATTATATTATTTTACTACTCGTATTACTTTGTCACAATAAAAGAAACAATGAATTATTTATGAATCATATTTTTACCGTAAAGAACGAAAAAAATTGGGGAAAAGGAAGAAAGAGGGTGTCCTCAGTTAGAAGAAACAATGTACAATAATATATATCTCTTTATATTTTTTTATTTGCTTGTGGCCAATAAAATACAGTGTTAAAAAATATGGTTGAAATATAAGTGGGAGAGAAAAACTAAGTAAGACAAACACAACTTATATAAATCACACTTTCCAGTGTCTAAAAACGACAACAAACAACAACAAGAATAAAGGTATGATATTGTAGGTGCTCTATATATATATATATGTGATGGGGTGCAAACTTTATGATAAGCCATTGTATTTCAAAAGACTTAAATCTAAACGACGGGGGTGAGACATTTCACACATACACTTTGTTATTTGTATGGTTGTTTTGAAATGTCTTTCCTCCATATATAATGCCACGATGTCGTTTGCAGTACACTTAAAGGTCGAAATATAATATATTATAAATGTTGTTGTTTGAATGTTATCGGAGGCTGGACAGTTTCATATATACCATTTTGTTTTACAAAAAACATTACGATAAACTATTCCAACATATATAAAACAGACAACGAAGAACAACAACGGGGGGTTATATAAAAGACATGAAAATTACTTCAACAACACACTTATATGTGCCCCTTTAATGAACTCATCACAAAACACCTTCCAACAGTACACAGTTTTATGGGCATTGCTATTTTGTTTTGATAACTAGTTGAAGAGGTTGTGAGTTTTAAGAGAGTGGAGTAAAAGAGATAGAGCTAAATATATGTATATAAAGGGAGTGTTGGTCGTATTGTGTAAGGTAAAGTGCCATTCCATGTGCCAGGAACTGCTGTGGAAGTAACCATCATGTTACTTGGAACATTAAATGCTTACTTGTATCTATATATATATATATATATAATAATATGTATGTATGTGTATAGCATTGAACGGGAAGCAAATTGCTCACTCAATCGCACGCTGATAACGCGCCAATATAATCAGCCAACACAACGCCTTCCTTCCTTTCGTTCGTTACTCTGGTTTAATAGGAGTTTCTATAGTTTTGAAAGAGAAAGTATAAGAAGGACCTGTATACAGTTATTTGTTATCTATCTGTTCTATCTACATTTTAAACGGGAAATTTAACCCGGAGTAAAAGAGAGCGGGATTTTCTGCCAGTCAGGGTTTTCGATTAAATTTTTTTTTTTGGCTTCAAAGTATTTGAAGTGATTTCATACTTATGTATATGGATGTGTATATGTGGGTGTGTGTGGGAAGATGGTACAGTGATGTGAATGGTGTTGATCGTGGAAGGGAATTTGAATTATTATTAATGGAATAGATTGTGGACCTTACTGAAAAATGAAATTAATTGTAAGATGAAGAAATAATATTTTTCGTTTTGTAAAATCATAAAAAATTGCATTTCCATTCATAAATATTGGTTTCTTCCATAAATAAAATCTGAGCTCCCAAAATATTCTTGAAAGATTTTTGACATGGATTTTGCAAGAGACAATAATGAGGATATGTTCGTGAAAGAATTTCTAATGACTTCCTATTTGTCAACGCATTTATTTATATATATTTTGAAGGAAGGACTGTTGAAGAATTTCAAATAGACAACTGAACAAATCAATCTACCGAAATATTTCAATGTTTAGACAAAAATTTTTACTTATTTTATATGAAGTTAATAAACTTTATAGAAAATAGCATGTTTTATTTTTGTGCCTGTGTATACCATAAATATAAATAATTCCCTTATTTCCATTCATAAATGTTAGGTTTTCCATGAAATATTTATATACTAATATATATAGTCCTATTTAGTTGAGCTTTCCTACCATTTTACTGAAAAAATAGTAATAAATATAAATTAAAATGATAATAATGTCGCATTTGTGCGTTTGTAAAGGTCATCCCATGTAACATATTGACTAAACTATATTTTTTCTTGTCTATTTTTAGGCGTATATTATATCTAATCAGCTTTTTGCACAAAAACAATCTAATTTGAAGCAAATATGGGCCGAATATGTACATACATATGTTTAAAGTAATGCAATTTATTAAAAAGTTTATGTTTAGGTGCTAGGCCCCCCTGTATGGAACACACATTATTCCACTTGAAATTCAGGACTGTTTTGCCTGTAGGCCAAAAGGGGGGAATAAATTGTATAAATCGTATATTTCATATTTCTTGCCATGCCTCTCGTTTTAAACTTCGTGCAAAATCCTAACCACAGAGAGCTATTATGTAGACACTCAATTTTAGTTCAACAATTTATTACAATGAAAAACGCCCCCATTTTCTCAAAAAAAAAACACAGAGAAAACTTTCTTCTAAATGTTTTTTCTTAACATTATTATTATTATGTGCGAATAAATTACAGGTTGGAATGTTTTTCTCTTTTGTATAATAAATTTTTGATTTAAGGTCGTCAATTTAAGTTTTTCCAGGATAAATATTATGTATATGTATGTGGTTATAAACAAGGCAAAGTTTTGGGTTCTTGCTTGCATTTTAAAATTCATTTTATGGCCGTGAAGAAGGAGGTTTTGTATGAAATTTTGTGGGACGGTACATACTCTTATATGTATATGTATATATATATATATAAGGGGGGCTTTATGTGTGTGGTTACAATGAATGTGAAATTGCATGTGCCTTAGAATATACCGTCTAGTAATAGCAGAATATAAATCTTCGCCAAGCTAGAATATGAACATCATGATCTACAGCCTGTCTTCTATACAACGACATACGACTTAAATGTCTAATAACGTACGATTTTTTCCGTTGCCCCTTAAATCTTAGGGATTTTATTATATAGTAAGAAAATCTGTATGAAAATTTGTAAAATAATCAATTACGTGTAGGTATATTAAAACCGGAAATTGTGCACTTTGATGTAAATTTTTAATATTTTTACTTTATTTCTGCAGTATAATAAGTAATAACATATATATTCATATACTTAATATATTTTTTTATTACGAATTTTATTAGAATTGTAAAAATAATTTTTAACTACTTTAAGGAGCTTATTAATGAATATAATATGGCTAAAGTTTCTAAGTGAATAAATTTTTTATGATTTCATTTTGCTGAAAATGTTTGAATTTTTATTATACACGATATGGTCTAATTTAAATTTATCCAAATCGGATTTTGTTAACGGATTTCAATTTCTTATAACCAAATTGTGAAAAATGACGTGTTTAAATTAGTTCTTTAAACGGATTTAGGTTCAGCGGACCTGATTTCACTATTTACTTAGAAAATTGCGATTTATATAGAATCAATGTACATATTTCATTTTATTATGATTTCAATAAAAAAATGGATAATAATCCAAAGTTACAATACTATTTTAGTTTTTTTTTTCTGAAGGTTAGGGCCCACATAAACTTATTTTAATTTCAACTTTTCACTTAAAATTCTTATATCAGAACTTTTTAGTGATTTATGAGAGACCAGAGCCAGTAAAGCTTCTGCTATAGAGATAATAAAGTTTTAAAAATTCCCTTGGTTATTATTTGTGTCTTACAGCCAACAAAACACACTGTGCAGAACACTTTTCATCGTAATTTTCACTGGAACGTATATTTTTTTTTGTTAATATCCACAGAATAAAAAGTGTACATCCAGATCAAATGCCAAAAAACTAATTTGAATAAACGCTTACGCGAATAAACTAGTTCTCCTATTAATGGTTCTTTTTTTTTCGAACTGTAATTGTAAATCTGTACAATTGTGTGTTATAGTTTTATATTATGCATATATCCACTGTTGTGCTTTGTTAAATATAATGAAAATAAGTGGAGAGTATCTGTCTGTGAATGACGTTTTGTGTTACATTTCAGTAATTAACTGATCTGATCCCCAGTTGAAATTGTTGGAAAAGCGAGACAAATATCAAAGCTATATTTGTCATTCTACTTAATTAACTAATGGTATTTATGTTGGTAACAGAAAAAGCCGTTACAGTACTATTGAATTTTAATTTTTTATGTTTTTCCAAATGACAACAATTTACACGTTGAAAAGTTAAAAATAGCCCTTTATTGTCGAACAGTTCTCGACAAAAAAAAAGTTAAAATCATTATTAATCTTGACATTTTTCAAGTATTTTTTAATACACATACACATTGATGCGTTTTTTTTAAAACTGTAATTTTTCTCATTTGTTAAATGGTGGAATTAAATATTTTATACACTTATATGTATAGGTGTATAAAAGTAACAACATGGAGGGTGCTGACGTAAGCAGCACATTAGAAGCTTTTCTCATAAATTGTAGTCGTTTATCCGGAGGTGAGTCCGCAGCTTGCTCTCGGGACATTTTAGCAGGGATTACCCCAGCTGACAATTATATAGAGCTTCCTAACAGTTCTATATATGTATACGACTATACATATATATATATATAACATACACACACCTTTTGGTATAATATTGTTTCCAGAACAAATTAAACGTTTATATATAACAACGACCATTATTTTATATGAGAAGTTGTGTGCACATTTTGATGACTCGAAAAGCTGTTGCAAATTTTATTTTAACACTACATACATACATATATACATATAATAATATGTGTGTAGGTGTTTAATAACAATTTTATTCCCGTTTTATTATACAGCATTAATTGATATATATCAATTGTCGAGAAAAAGAAAACAATAAAATAAATAAACGAGATATATTTTGGCACCCTATTGAGATCAAGATTTATTATTGGTTTTTCTTTTTTCTCCTCGGTGATGGAGACGAAGAAGAAGAAGAAGAAGGGGTGGCAATAAACGATATTACATGAAATGAAAACAATAAGTCAACATTCAAAACACGTAGGTCCGATCTATTTACTTGCTATATACGAGGATTGAAATCGAAAATCGTAACATTTTTTTTTGTGTGGGTGCGCGCTGCTGGTTGTTGAAGATATTATGGTGGAGGATGAGGAGGATGAAAAAAAAATTGTTGGAAAAAGGGTGGTAAAGAAAACACATTTCAAACACATCTCAAAGGCACACGTGATAGTATATATATGTATATAGTACGTTGGTGATAGCTAAAAAATTGTCGCAAGGTATGGGTGACGCTGTTGTGCCAGAACGTATGCATATATATTACATGAATTTCACACACACAAAAAAAAAACCGTATGTTTGTGTTGGTACGTTCTTTTATTGTCCCATATCGTATATATTTACACTCCGAAGTTTTATATTAAAACTAGAACATTGAAGGATTATCGTGCGGTCGACAGTTTTTTTTTATTCAATAATAATGAACGTTTTCCACTTTGTAGAATTTGTTCTTTAATTAATCCATTCAGTTCTTTTTCTGATACATATCGATTGTGTAAATGAAAAATGATAGCATCAATTTCAATTGTGTATACTTAACAAAATCAAATGCTAATATTTAGTTGTTAAGAGTGTTAAAGTGTTTTTGAAGATGTTGAATTGTACCCCCAACAGTTTGGAAAAGCTTAAAATCCATTTATAATGTATTGACTTGTCAGTTCGGATATGGGAGGTGGCTTAAGTTTCAATCTGTGTGATTTTACCAATTTTCGCATACACAATATATTATTGTTATCCGATTATGGTACAGTGCGAAAAGAAAAATATGTTGAAAAACTGATTTAATATTTTTTTTAAAGATAAACGTTAAAAATTTCATCCTCCGAGTAACAGCATCACAGCATAGTAGTACAATATACTCTTATTTCTCCTTGTGGTTAAATATCATTTTTATCGACAATATTTTGTATATAAAACATTGTTTTAACATCTGCTATAATTTTTTTCCATTACCAAACAATTTATGCCTTTATCTATTATTTGAACAGATTGCTGCTCTAGTTCGTCTTCTTCCTCTAGTTATTAGAGCAACTTGTGCAACATTACCATCTATTTTAGACACTTTTGTTTGAATTATTACATAGCCAGATATGCCATCTTTAACTATAATTATCTTAACTGTAATCTAATGTTTATTGTGCATGTGTTAATTAAAGCACACGCTTGTCATTTAACGTAATTGCAATTTAATTCTCTACAAGTAAGTTCGTACTCTGTTCTCTAACTCAACCACCCCCCTGCTCCCCCTCACGAATTTATTTTAAATACATATTCCTCGTATAATATATATTACACTAGGAAAGGGTTTCGAGAGGAGGAAAAGTGCGGTTTACAATGTAACGGATGTGCATCATATTAAATTAATTTTACAAAATATTCTATTGTGTGACAGTATTTTGTCAGGTTTGTTTGAGTTTTCTCTTTTGTTGGCTTTATTCGTTTTTCTCTCTACTCGTCTCGACATCTCTTTTATGTCATTAGCCAATGAAAATGTTCTAATTAAATGGATTAAGGTTTAAAGCAATTAACGTTTTGTTATATTTATTTTATTTTATTGTTATTATTATTTTTTGTTAAATCATTATATTAGTTCTGGTGAATATTTAGGAAATTCATTAAATTTTGCACAATATAACGATGTAAGCGCTTATTAAACAATGGGCGTCTGCTGGCACATTCACTACTTTATTAATATTACACTCTAATTTGGTCGATATTTCATAACTGAATTAGATAATAATTAAATTCAAGTATATATACAAGACTACACACAGGAATACCGTTTTAACGCTTCTATATATATATTTTTTTCGTTCATCTCCTTTTTAACTTCGTTTTAATGAGTTTATAACGAGACAAACAATCATTTTGCAATTAATACTTGTATTTTTCACAAAATTGTTATCTATGCTGTGCATGCAAAACAGTAGATTTTACGTGAAAATCAACTTTAATAAATTCTCTCCTCTGCATGAGTCTTAAGACAAAAATTAGCGATTTAAATTGCGATATAATGGTCTGGTTTTTATTTTTCCGTATTAAATTGAAGAGAAATATGTTCTTTATAGTAAATGTCTAACGATTTTTTATTTTTTTCGGGGAAGTCCCAACCATTTGATATAATTTTTAATTTCGTAAGTAGAATTCTGCAGTTCTACTAGTAGAATTCTGTAATGTTCCCCTTTTTTCTCCAAATTTAATTGCATATAGAAGAATTATTATTAGTT
This sequence comes from Oryzaephilus surinamensis, assembly GCA_004796505.1. Taxonomy (NCBI): domain Eukaryota; kingdom Metazoa; phylum Arthropoda; class Insecta; order Coleoptera; family Silvanidae; genus Oryzaephilus; species Oryzaephilus surinamensis. Next base: position 18,608 of record SSSI01004144.1, on the reverse strand, counting down.
AAAAGAAATATATTTTTTTTTATAATAAATCTTTCGTAATATTTAATATTTCTGAATAAAATAAAGAAATTGTACCATAAATGTTTGCCAGACACACATGTATAGCTTGTGGTAGTGTTGAAATGACAATAAACATCACCGTATGAATCTAAGTGATGGGAAAATTTCATTTTCTTACTTCCGTTATGCACATATAAGTATTTTCTCTCTACCGTTGCGAAATTGCTGCAATAAGCAAGCAAGCAACGGTCTAAAACCTCAATGCAATGGCTTCTGGATTTACTACAGTCAGTCTGTTCGTTTAACAAATGATTGTAGAATGTATACATTATACAATATACACATTGAACAGCTACAATCTCTTATCTATTATTATATGTGTGTGTGAAAATTGAGGACAGACATTTAAAATTTTTCCAACTGTTATGTAGTAGATCATTCAAATGGATCCTGAATTGGTTCTAACTTGCATATCCATCCTCAAAATGAATATGTAGTCATTTTTGAGCTGGTTTTATGTTTGTTCATATCGATAAGTTGATTTCGTAGAAAATTTTTCCATACAACGTAGTTGTACAGAAAATTAAATGTGAATTTGCACTTTTATTGCATAGAATATACGTAAAAGGAAAAAAATTTGTTCTTTTGAATTTAATTAACAAAAATGCACTGAAATCTTTTTAAATATTCAAGACTAATTTATTATAAAAGATTTAAAAAAGAAAAAAAAATTAATGAAAATATTAGTCAGCAAATCTAATTCTCTTTCATATTAATGTTTTTGCCTTTAGTTTCGTATCCAATTTAAGCTATTTGAAATATTGGGCCTATATAAAGCCTTAATAATATTCAGAAAGCTATGTGACTCTTGTTACATATTCATAACATTAGAAGAATTGTTAGCATTTTATTGGTTGTCGCAATATATGAATTTCAAATAGATGGTAACTTTGGTATAATACTATAAAGTATATATAATACACCCTTGATAATATCACTTTGAATTTCTCTTGTAACGAAAATTCATCCAGTTCAACACAACAACTTCCCTTTTCCCACCATCGGTCCCGAAATACTAGAAATTGTATAATAAAGAGATCGTTCTCTCTCTATCTCACTTTACTGATTATATGTATATGTATATGTATACATAGTTGATCTTATCATCCACATATAGGTGTAATATTTGTGTTTGTTTGTGTACAATTCACGTACATAACATTAAATACACAGTACACTACATTTCTGGTTTATAATAGCCGAGAAACTCACCCTCAGAAAACATTTAATGCGTTTATCTCAGATTATAATATTTCAAATTCCTAGTTAATACGCAAACTGGTAAAGTGATATTAAATTTTCGGTCGAAAATTTTGGCTTCGTGTTGGGTATATTTGTTGGCTAATAAGTGCTTGCTATCTCACGTCCCAAACAAGTTCAAACATGATCAGAAAATTACGATCAAATTGATATAGTGTACAAAATATTATTGAAATTGGTGTGAAAACACCAATTTATATATTGTTGGAACTATTTCTAACTACTACTACATACTTCTGAAGTTTATAGTGATTCAAATTGGCATTAAATACTATTTAGATTTCTTTTTAGGAAACAGTTTCAAGTTTCCTTCTTCGGTCATCAGTGGCTATTATATGCTCTTTCGTTTATGCATTGACGGTGGTGTATACGCGTATTAAGCTGAAATTTAATTAAAGCTTTGTATTTGGGGTGTATGGTGTATAGATGAGAGAGAATCGTTGTCAACGACAACTACTACAACTGTATACAGAAATAGAGTTAGAGCAGCAAGCAAGCATATAATAAATGTTTAGTAGAACCAAGTTGGAATTGTGTGTGGAATTTGGCGTTTTGCTGTCCATAACGATACCTAGGAATTCCTGAAACCACTTAAATTTGTTCCATATATGCCATTCTTCAGTGTATTGTCATTTCATTTTCTGTCATATATATGTCCACACAAAGACAATTATTTCAAAGAATGTTAAATACAAAGGGATGTATGAGAAATTTTATGTGTTCTTTTATTATTATATTTTAATCCTATAACGATTGTGGATGTGGAGTGCGATAAGTGTTATAGATAAAAGAAGGTATATAGCACAAGGGGTGATAGTATAAAGTAAATGGGATTAATGCGTTATTTACAAAAGGAAACTTTCATGATACCAAATTAATTCGTTTTTCAGTTTTCGTTAAAGTTTTATTTCGTTTCGGGAAAAACGTGTTTTTCTCTTTGTGTGTGTGTGTGTGTCTTAAAAGATATAAAGGTATGACTCATTCAGTCAACATTGCATTTACTATACTAAGAAAACTAATCAGTAAAGATTTATTATTGAAAGTCTTGTACATTTTCAACAAGTTTCCAAAACAAGAATTCCTAATTAATATTGTATTAGAAGTATAAAATGTTTTTGTGTATTATTAACGAAACACTTTCCTCAGCAAGTGAATATTAGGGTGTCGAAAAAACAAATTACCCAATTTATGCCGTTTTGAAATTAACTGTATATGGCGGAATAAAATAATGGTGTTAAAATGTTAATTTAATAACGATCTAACTAGTGTAGTGCAACACATATTACAATTAAGCCTATGGTTCTTAGTGGTCTCATAACCGAGCAATTGATGTTCACATTAAATGGTTATTATATAGGTTTCATCGTACTATCGAATCGGTATTATAATAGTCTGTGTTGTCAGCTTATTGTAAATTAATTGCATTGCATAATAAGGTAGTTCAATAAATGAAAATGGTTATATACTGTTTTTATTTCAAATAAAATTTAATTTGTGTTTGAAGTTTAATTGAATTGAGGTGTTGTTGCTTGAAAATTGGCCTTATAGTACTTTGTACGTAGGTATATACTATATATCGACAAAATACTATTGAAAATAAACATACAGATCTTGAAAAGGGACAACATCCGTATATATACTTTACTCAGTTGGAAATCCACTTGAATCCCGTTGAACTTGACGATAGGATGGAGCTTTTGTAAAAATAAACCAACTGTTCTGTTCTAGAGTGGCTTGGGTCTTTTACAATTACGACTTGTACGGTAAATGTAGCTTACTTGGAATTAGAGTTAACTCGTGTTGTAATTCGATTGGAACGAGTTTATTCAATTTTATTGGACAAGTTTAAGCAAAAGGATAAATTGTGATTTAGAAATGAAATTAATTTTTGTTGTTCTGAAATATATTTTATATGTAATACAATATCTGGAGGAAACTATAATTCATTTTTCTAATATTGATTGTTTTTCGTTTTTTTTTCCTTGTGATATATAAATGTTAGATATTTAAATAAATCACAATAGAAAATTGAAATCGAACGAAAAGAAAGCAATAAAACTGGGCTATATAGAATGGAAAATATTGACAAGCCCTCTTCATTCTATTTATAATAAATACAAAACAAAAATACAGTTCAAGTCTTAGAGGAAATCCAATTTTATTGAAATTCCCAAAGAGTAGATAAGAAGAATAGACGAGAAAAGTGAAAGAGGAGGCTCTTGCTCTCAATCGACAAGTCTTTAAGACTTTGTTTTGTCGGAAAAAGAAATTTTCCCTTACATATTCCTTTATACATATATATGTTGTTAGATTGGCCGATGTCTATTATACTCGTTTACGTATAAGCAATATCCATTTTGCTATTCTATTCTATAACTATATAGGCGATTTAAGAAAAATAAGGTCGCTTCCAGTGGCCAACTTTCCAAACCATTCGCCACTTACTCAGATTACTGATGACAAAGCCTCAGATTGTTACACACATGGAGAAAATTGGATTGCATTAGATAAGAAAAATTCATTGGACGTTTCAACGTTATCCTTTAAATTATTTCGATGTGGATCACTTAACATTTTGATTTAAGGAATTTAGGTTTTCTTTTATAGGCCAATAGAACTAATGTAATTATTAACTCCTACAAACATCTATAAGCCTACAATAACTTGATTATATATGCTTCAAATTATTTCGAAAAGATTTATTTTTTATAGTATAATAAAACTAATGTAATTATTACATAGTAGCTCCTGGTCACGGCACCTAAGTCGGCATCTAAGTCTGAACTTAGTTGTTTGCGGGTTATCTTTCGCCACGCTGTATCCTTACAAAAAAAAAGACGAAACGACAAACAAGATGAAAAATAATGGCAACATACACTTTCCCTCCGGCTGTACAAAGGGTGTGTTTCTTGGTGGTTAAACATAAAAAAGCACACGCATTCTTTTCGTAAAGTAAAAATTAGAATGTAGATGCACGATGTGTAAAGAGAAGGAAAAAAAAACGCCGCGATAACAGTATAACGTACACATTTTACAATGAAATTACAAATTATAATCAATTATATAATATAAAAATGTGTTATGGATCTTATTTTTTTGTGTTCGCGTGTCGTATAATATGAACAAAAAGCTCTCCTCTCTTATAATGGGTAATAATTCTAAGTATGTGGCTAACTCGCTAACATTAGTAACAAAAGCCGCAATAACATTACGAGTTAGTGGCGGCAGTAGTAGCAATGCAAACGTTGTTAATAACGTTCATAAATCTGCCAACTGCTGACCAGATCCATTTTACTCACCCAGTTTATACAATGGCCATATTATAGTTTCAGTTTCAAGCATAATCTTCACAACAGAAAATGTAATTCAAACATCATTTGCAATATGTATATCCCCATTGTTGAATATTGTATCCAATTTATTTGACATCTTATAGTTTTTGACCAAATGTGATGTGATTTCATATTTTTAAAATTTATATATCTATAGATGTGTTAAAAAAACTAACTTAATAATTGTTTTATCAAAACGGAAAGATGTTAAATTTTTTGTGTATTTTAGTTGGCAAAAGCTAAAGCTTGCCTGCTTTTTATCTTGATAAAAATGGCCATCTTTTGTTAAGAAAACTTTTTAGTCTTTCCAAGTTTCCACATACTTTACTATCTCTCTTTCTCTGTGTATGTGTGTGTCTTTCTGTGTGTGTGATGTGATGGTTGTTGTAGTGGTAGTCGTCCTGGGGTAGTACTTTAGTTACTTGAAGGCAAGAAATTTCCGAATACCAAAAGTTTCTTTTTTATGTGTATGTATAAGGGATTATATGCACAAGTATGTCTTTTAAAGCTTTAAAAACAGTTTTCCTTCATTGCAAATAAATTACTTTTCTTATATAATCATATAAAAAGAAAGTAAGAAAGAAACATTAGCCAAAAAGTTTTTCATTAAAAATAATTCTCATTGTTGGAAATTAAAATATTATGCATGCATGAATCTCTCTTCTATTTTTTCGCTTTTTTTTCTGTTGTTGGTACAAATTTTATAGAAAAAGGAAGTGAATGTTTTGTTGGTTATTTCCGTTTGAAAAGTAGTTACATTGTTATGAAAGTGCATTTAAGAGTGAATGAATAATTTTTTAATGGTTTCGGTTTTTGTTTATATGAAAAATTATCTAAAGTCTAAATATATTTTCTACATAATTAATTTTTATTTACATTACCAATATGATCATCAGCAGATGAAAAATAATTCTTTTCATGTTTTTCCATTTGAATGAAGAATACACCAACGATTAATAAGTGATTTCACAAACATATTTCATTGTTAAATTAAATTTTTTACGCCTGACAAATTAATTTTAACTGTAACGTTAGCATTAAAATGCACAATATACCTATATATGTGTGTGTGTGCGTTGGTGTGTAATTTTAGGTGAATGCAAATAATGATTGAGGCATGTTCGAGGTGAGCTATCTTATTGTAAAGTAAACACAGCCAATGACCCTCTTTACATTGCAAATGTGCATTAATAACCAGCGTTGCCGCAAGGTTGAGATGTGAATATTCACGAGGATGAAAATGGTTACAATATACACACTTATATAATAAAACCATCCCTCAACCAAACACACATACACAAGTCTTGATTCCTTTTATAATTTTAAACAGAGATTGTGTAGACTTTAATTAACAAACATGTACATACGTGTGTAATTTAATCTATCCTGTACCTATTATTAGTGTTAGAAATATACTCAAAATTTATTTAAAATGGAAAATGTATACGTTCTAGAACAATATTAAATAGGAAACTGGAAAAGCATCTTTTGATGTCTTTCATCAAAAATATAAACAACAGATCAGATTTTTTTCTCTTATTGTAAAACATTGTCATTAATCTAGTGTGAAATTTTTTATTTTAAAAAATTTTGATAGAAAATAGTTGTAAGACAAATGTTTTACACCTGCTACAACATAGTTGTTGTTGCTACTATTGCTTTTAAATGCTAATTGGATGCTTACCCAGTTAGAATAACAAAGCAACTCACATATATATATGTATGTACGTATACGTATATATATATATAGTAGAACATTCTAACAATAACAAAATACAATGTTGTTTCATTTGTACGTACAGGTAAAATGCAAATATATATACACATGTCGACATACAAGCAAATACTATTGAATTTAATGTGTTTGAAACTAAATAGTGCAGTTTTTTCGGTATGATCCTGGTCACGGCACCAGAATCATTGCCGTTGTTGCACTAAATTTCAATTATTCAATATTTCATGTGCGTTTAATCGTATTTTGTTATATTTATGATTTAGTTACATATAAATAAATAACGCGTTAATGCAGTTTACAAAACTCAAACAGAACAAAGTAATCTTCTTAATCATTAAAAGTTATATATTATTATTATTGTTATAAATAATTTCCTATAATAGAATGTCAGCTGAAATGACTGTCGACTTGTAGTAGTATAATAATGTGTATACAACATTTGAAGATGTTTCAAATTAAACGACCCCATTAATCCAAACGTAAATTACTCATAAAAGCTGGTTATAAATTTCTGTAATTCTGATGGTATTGTAGTTTGGTTTTCTTTTGCGTTATATATAGTATAAGAAAAGCCGTTTTGGAGATTATCCCATTATAGAGCTTAGTAATATAGTTGCCTATATCACAGTAAAATAAACTTTAACGATGAAAAAACACACTTAAGAAAGTTAGTTTTTACTCGTTTTGGTCTTTTGTACCAATTTTTTTTGTTTGTGTTGAACAACCTTAACATAGTAAAGAACATATTGAAAGTGGCAGTTAAAAAAGCGGACTGTGGTGTGTGTTTGGCTATAAAAAATTTACAACTTGCACAATCTATACCCGTATATATACAATTAAGTCTATATTTATATTGTTTGTTTTGTAAAGAGTCGTATAAATTTCATAATTTAATTTTCTTGTTGTTTCCGGGGTAGATTGTTTCTATATCAATATATATTATTAGTACTAAGAGTAAAACCAGACATTCTTTTAAAATTGATTAAAAATTTTCACACACAAACACACACACAAATAACGTTATTTTTGGTGAACGAGTTTTTATTTCATCGTCATTATCATCCTTCCCTTTTCCCCTTTGCCGTACACTTTAAACAGTAGGTACACTAGTGATTAATAGGACATAAATTAAACAGTTTTTCATCCCTTATAATGTACCAGCAGCAGTGATGCTGCATCTGAAGACTAGTGAAAATAAATTACGACGACAAAATGTTTCCAACAGTAAATACGAGCCAAGGGTATAATATTATATTAAAGTTAGAGAAAGATGTGGGTGGCAGTCCTGGTGGTGGTGGTTGGTGGTGGTGGTTTTTGTGGTTTATTTTACAATTTCTGCATTTTGAAAATGTGCTTGTCACTGTTTTACATTTGACTTTTAGAAGGGAATTTAATTGGGCAAAGGAAAATGAATACATATATATAACTAGTTTAGAGTTGACCGCACCCTAGTTACATCTCCGCCCTTATTCTGACGACGGTGTTAAAACTCAAATCGTCCTAATTAAAAGCAGCACGAATTGAGTCTGTAAAGAAAGTTTTGTGATACAGGGTGTTTATTAGCAAATCCGAATTGTATAATAGTGTTAATCTACATAGATTGTTGGAAAAGAAATATTTTACACGAAAAATAAAGAATAAGTTTTTCTTTAATAATTTAGACATTAACATTTCTTTTTAGTGAATTTATTCAATTCTTGATCAATTCAATTAAAAATTAAAATCATATTTTCTTCAGTAACTTCGTATCACACTGTATAAAGGGGTGTGTGAAGTTGAAGAGGGATTCCTACACATACACACACACACACTTTAACGCAAAAACGACCATCTAGCTTCTACCCTATATAGGATTACCGTTAAAGGATAAATAAACACTGTCTAATACGTGAAGTTGACGATAAATCTCCTCTTTACCCAAATTACTTGAGATTTGTGGAGTGGAAAAAAAGTTTTTTTCACGTTTTCAAAAATTTTGCCCATTTCCCACTTAAATACATATATAGTTTCATTTTCACTATATAAATACATCTAACTGTATATATAAAAAAAATGTACTAGGCAAAAGTAGATGAAAATTAAAAAGGGAAAAAATTTATGTTTTGTAAATGAAAGGCCAGTAATTTTCATTAAACAATGCAAAACCAGAATAACTGTCTTCGTACACTGATGGTGGTGGTGGTGGAGAGTGAATTGTGTGTTGAATGGGTCGGGGGTTGGTAGGCATACGGTTGTAATGTTAGTAAATGAGTACACCTGCCACCGTTGCGTCTCTCCACCCCCAGCATTACTCTGTTGTTGTAACTGTACTCATCTAGTTGGTATTCAGTTGTCGAGAGACAAAGAGCAAAACACGTGGGCATAATTACGAGGATGTAGCAATTTTACGTGGCACTATACTATGAAAACTATTTTGTATTCCTTTAGCATTCGTGTTCAATATTAAATAACACTAATTTAATAAATACTGTTGGGCTCTAGAATGGAAACCCCAATACAATTATTGTGTGCATCAGAAAAGAGGAAAACTGGAGAAGATTCCAGATGGCTTCTGGTGGTGTTATGGAATTCATTAACATTTTTATTTTATTGTTAGTTAATAAAATATTATGTTGGTATAAACTGGAAATTGAAATCGATAAAATACAGTAAACGTATATACATATAATATATAGATAATTTGATATTGTGCCAATATAAAATTTCATGAAATGTAATTGTAATTATAAAATACATTTTATAACTTTAAATTACGAATATTTAATAATAATAAAAAATTTCTATATCCAATATAACATCCAATAACTTGTTTAAAAGCGATTAAATCGATGTGTAATAATAACAGTAATAATAAGCCCTGAAACTATAATATTATACAATGCAATTAGCAATTATATTTAGTGGCCATGTACCATCGGGCCTGAAGTAATAAAAATTCACTTTAATTATGTTATTTGCTAGAGTTAACAAGTCACTTTTTCCGTTTTAGGAAAATAAAATACAGAGAAAAAAACAAAAACGGATTTGAAATTCAAGTATACTTATTTAAAATTTATTCAAGTTAAACTTGAATGCACAAACAGAGCTATTGTACTAATTCGTAAAGTTTTAACAACTATCTTCATCTTATATGAAAAAGTATTTGTTCAAGTTTCATTCAGCACAAAATAGTTTTCAATTCAATATTATTCTATTTCACAGAAGTTTAAAATAAATCGTTCCACGTTTTTACGAATAAGAATTATTATTTCGTTTTAGTAGTTTCAAGACATAATAAAAAAAAATAAGCACTCATCTCATCGTCTAATATTGCAGCTTAAGTTAATAGCAGGTGACGGTTTTTCTGCTGATACATTCAATTGCTTGTGCTTACCACACGGAATTCATTGCGGAAAAGTGTTAAGGATGGGCTCCAGACAGCTTTTATTACATGACATTTGACTTGACGAAATCTATTTTCAACCGTTTTTCCTTTTTTGTTATTATGTTCTTCATTTTCCCACTTGTACATGATTAACACAATTTATTAATACTAATACACATGCACACAAAGTCTTGTACAAGTTAAATTTTATGTCACTGTAATTTTATTAGACAACAGCCACGGGAATTTTAATTACAATTAAGATTAAAAGATGTACAACAAAGAGAAGAGAGCAGAGCAAAAGAATAAGAATAAAAAAAACACAGCACACAAGTCATTCCAAGTAAATTAACTGAATTTTCGTCAGTTGTTCAGTGAATGTTAGTTTAAGCACATGTGCTTTTCTAGTTGTTCCATTATTATGTTTTTTTGTTTGTTGGCGTCTTTTTTCCCAGACTTCTTCTTCGTTTCTTCTTCAAATGCAAGAACACATATAATGATCATTTTTGCTTTTAACAGTCGTTTTCTTCCCCTTATATATATTTTAACAAGAGTGTCGAGGAGTTAGCCATTAACTTCTATTATTGTAATTGTAAGGTATTGGGTATGTATGTGTGTGTGTGTGGAAGAGTTGATTGCTATTTGAAATGGTAAGCTCAACCAGAGTGAACACAATGGCTTGGAATTGAGTGGAACCATACAACTATATACTATATAGTTGAAGAGTGTGTACGGGGTAGTTTAGGATCGAAAGCAGTATAAGCTCCACAGATATATATATATATATATACCTATATATAGGATTGATCTCGTATCATGATTACAATGAGAGTTAACGAAACGACCGGCCATTTTCCCGATAATACATGTGTATATTGGAGGGATGAAAGTGTCACATTCTGTGGAAAGTAATACATTTTGTATAAAGCGTATAGAGGGGGCGGTGGGGGTTGTTCTCTGCCACCATATTTTATATGGAAGATTGGTTCCAATCGACCATTATTTGTACTCACCACATTAAACTACTTTATTGGCTGTGTGACGTAATTTTATTGTAAAATCAAGCATTCAGGGCCAGACTTTTACTTTTTTGCATAAAAGAAAAAGTTTGCTGCGCAGAAATAACAAATGTATTGCGCAGTTAAACAAATTATTCGTATATATTTTTACTGTTCATAATTTTATGAGTATGTGCGACAATATAAGTCGTACAGAAAAAAATAAAAACTAGAAATAAAGAACTAAAAAGGAAGGTCCATGAACAAACAACGAGTAACAATGCAAAAGTAATAATGTTATCCGGGTGTATATCCTGTATATGAATAGGTTTTCCAGAAACAAAACAAATAGCCATTTTATTTCAAACATTAAAAGGGTGTAATAAAGTGGGTTGAGAGGTGATAATCTCATATTTATGTTGATTGTGCCCTCTCTTCTAACCCATTCCCTCCATTTAAAACAGAATTGTAACTGAAAAGTGATGGTGAAACAGAGAATATGAGTTTGTTCTGTTAATTGGCTCAATTGTCTTCACTTGTACACATTTTAACCACTTGGCTATGTATATGTATATGTATATCCCAATTATTTGATAATATACTGAACTTGAGTTTGTGTGTTAACTGGAAAACACCACAAAGTTTGTGTGTGTTCTGTTGTTGTTTAATAAATGTCAGAAAGTGTGCGATAGTTCACAATTGATCGATTCAAATTAAATTAACTTAACTTGATAGATTGTTTGTCTCTTAATGTGATTTTACCATGTTATTCTTATTTGGTGTTATATAATACAGTTAAAAGAAATGATACCGTTAGTATTATTATTGGTGTTAGAAAATGTTGTCATTTATGATCGTTGGGTTTTGTAATAATTTTAGGGGGATGTCCAGTTTGATTGACATTCTGACAAATTGCTACCCCCTTAACCAGGTCACATAAATAAAATTTACCAATTTATAGTGGTGTATACGTTTGTTGAATATGGAAAGCAATAATTTGCCACAGGCGATGTGTATAGGAAA
>SSSI01004142.1:0-12876 GCA_004796505.1 Oryzaephilus surinamensis | reverse complement strand
TTGTTTGTTGCATAGAACTTTATCGCTAGAGGCATGCCTCAAAGCGATCTCTTTCTATCACACTGGAGTGACCGAAAATAAATAAAGTCTCAAGGAAACGAGCATCACGTAGCCTGAAAATGTAATGTTCTGTTCTTGTTTTACGCATTGAACTTTGCCTTTAGAGGCCTGCCTCAAAGAACATTTTCTTACATGCTGACGTGAACGAATTAGTTGATACAGTGAGAGAATTGGCTTTACTCAGTTGCAATCTCGGTTGCAATTTTAAATGTGTTCAAACGGACCTAGTCGCGATAGCGCGCGCTTTTTGAAAAAAATAAAGATTTTATACGGCAAAGCGAATTTGCACCATTTACCATTTAAAAAAGTTTTAAAAAAATAAAGCATCATTTTATACTCATATTATGTATTTGTAGAATTTGTATTTATACATAATTGAGGCTGAGGCACTGGTGAGGCACTGCCTCATCTGCCTCACCTGACAAGCCGCCACTGCTGCATAAATTTGAAAATTATGGAGATTTAATCAAATATTTATTAAGCACTACTCCAGTTTGATGTACAAGTGTTATTGTAAAATAAAAATACTTGGGAAATTACTTAAAACTTCTAATTAACTACTTTAATCATTCTTTATGTTTTCGGCCGTCTCCAAAATCGATGCTATAAGCTCTAATTAAAACGACTTTCACAAATCGCAACATAAGATTAGTATTATTGGTCTTTTATATTGATGCCTAAATGGATTCTTACATTTTCGCTTTAGTGTGACACGTCATCAATAGTCCAATTAGTTTCGAAGAAGAATTCACGAAATTGCCTGAATTATTAGCTTTACTGTTACATATATTTAATGACAAGAAACGTACAAATAAATGTCCCGGCAAAAAGATATTACGTTAAATGATTCGTCTTTCAAGAATTGCAAATAAGAAATAAATCTCCCCTTTCACAATAATAACATGATATTAGATAATCCAATTTATGTTATGCAGACAAAAGATGTTTTCTTAGTCGCATCGATAAATGGTTACACCATAATTGAAATGTCAACTTTGTGACATTCAAATCTGCACATTTAACCGTTGTAGTGTTAATAGATAGAACAATCAAGAGCGTTTAATCAAATGGATTTATTTCGTCGAGAGCATTATAATACCCACCAAAATAGTTAATGTATACATCGATATTAGATTAGAGGTTGAACAAACACTTCCTTACTTAACTGTACACAAATCCCCCCAGATTATGCCCTAAATACTGTTTGTTCCGAGGTATCTTCTTATATTTAAAGAAATGAATTAATACAACTCATATTATAAATAAACTTCATGCAATAACGAGATTTTATTGAAACGTTTACTTGTATTTATTATAGTAATGCAATATATTTCTTTCGGCTTAGAAAAGAGAAAATTTATTTCAAGTAATATCGCTCGACTTACTTGTATATTGTTCTCCGGGTAAATAACTATCTGGATTTCCGGAAATTTCAATTTTGTATCGTCCAAGATCTTCTTTGCATCGGGGAGCTGTAACTCCTTCAGGGATCATGTCGCATCTTAAACCGATGTTGCAAACTGTTGCCTTGAATAGCAAACAGTTGAGAAAAATCACGACTGTCTTCTTTTTCAACATTATATTCTATAAGCAAAACAAACACATAAACATAATATTGCTCCTAGTGTACTTTGTAGTAATAATAATATATCCTAAATATAAAAATATGTGGACACTAAATATAAAAAAGACCGTAAACATGTATTTACAGTTTAATATGACGATGGCAGAATGTATGAAATAGAAATATTTTTTCCAATTTCTTTTACACGTGTTAAACGATCCTATCTAGATCTAGATATTTATAATTTAACAAAATATTTACAAATCGAACGTAAAATTCCTCCTAATTATTATAACTATCAAATCAAAATGTTATCTATTTATATAAATATTGCTACTAATTTATATTTTACGATTTTGTGTATATTTTGTACTTTTACGTTTTTGGAACGAAAATTGACCTCAAACTACAACCCTGAGTATTTGTATAAGTATAGGAAGGTACGTTTTATCGCTTACAGAAACTTGTAGTGTTAATGTCACTCCTTCTATGTAGATAACATAGAAGTTTATGGTGCAGAAGAAAATAAGATTCTTTTTAATCTATTTTGTAGTAATAAAAATAATGTAATTTTTTGTGTTTATTTTATCAGAAATAATTAATTCAAGCTAATTTGTTTTAGCCCTTTTTCATGACTTAAAGTTTTTAATTTTATTTTACAGCAGCAATACTTATAAATGGGTGTATATTTCTAATATTTTGTAAACAAATTAAAACAAAATAATCTACAATTTATATGTTATGCATTATGCATAAGATAATTATTCATTTTAAAATAAATAAATATACTCGTATATGTAGGAATATAGAAAATAATGTTTAATATAGTACATTATTTCTGTTAACTGAAATTTAATTCAAAAAGTTACTTTTTAACACAGAATTATTTATTTACCACTTTTCCCTATAAAATTCATAATTTCACATTAATTGAACTTTAAGTGAAATACATATTTTGTTTTATAAAGAATGCAAGCTTTGTTGCAAAGTTAAAAGAAACTTTTTATTTATTCGTAAAAATATTATACTGAAAAATGAAGAATTCATTAATTAGCTTATGGGTAGCGGTTTTGAAAATGAAATTCGCTTTTTTCAATTATTTCAGAGAACAGTATATTATTTCATATTAAGTAAACATTATATGTATGTACTAGTGTTATACATGCAATGAAAATTATTATATTGACATCTTTAATTAAATTTATATTTCTAGTTGGAATTAAATACATAGTGCAATCCTCTTTTAACAATATATTTTCGTTAATAAATATTGTTTCCTATAGTGCATTAGAAGTAGAAACCCAAATTATTGTTTTGTACTTTCTTATTAAAGCCATAATTTAAATAAAAGGTTCTTAAATGAAACGTGACGGATTAGCATAAAGTTTCCAAGTGTAAATTAGATAAAGGAATCCATAAGAAATAAAGTTAAATCAATCTTTTTGAATTTCTTTACCAAAATATTAATGGTCGTATAAATTAAAAATAAAATTTCTTTTTATAAAACAAAAAATATTACACAAATAGGATTAAAAACTACTATTATAATTAGATACCAATTTCAGTGGTGATGTTGAAAATGTCCTTAACAGGCGGTTACCTATTAATCTGTAGTCAGTACGTAAGAAACTTCCACTCCACGTGATAATAGTCTGCCGCTTATACCAACAACAGATTGCACAAACGATCTACCAAACGAGCTTTTCAAGCACGAACTGAAAACTGTGGAAATTGTACGTCAACAAAGCGAACAGCGACGCTTAGCGTCTACTGAATATGTGGAAAGCTTTGCGCTAGTCACGTTCCAATCTGAATATAGTGGTCATGAAAAGGCTCTTCTAAAGCAAATTCAATTTCCTTTACATTTGGAACTATTCCACTATACACATAGGTTTTAACGGAAGTTTGCAAAAAATAGTGCACTGTTTAGATGACAAAAACCAATTTAAAATATGGACATTCTGTTTTTCAATACCATTTAATAACTATTATTATGAAATATGCATATACATACATATATTCATAAAATCTATAATGAAATAAATATATCTAATATTTCTATAAACTTTGAAAGAATTTTTAATCCGATTATTATGCTTTTAAAATTATTAATTAGGAAGTGATTTATTTACTAATTTATATAAAGTACCATTATAAAACAAGGATTAAAAATTACCTAAATTCACTGCATTATGTTATTTTTGGAATATTTTATTAAATTTTATATAATATAAAATTAATATATACCTATATATTTATATATGTATATTTATTATGTATGAGGTTAAAATCGATTACTGAATATAGGAATAAATTGTTTCAGGCATTGCAATTTGTACAGTTTAATTAATACTTACTCTCGTATACATAAATATTAATTAAATATTTAAGTTTGAATATGAGTCTTTAAAAATAAAACTCTAGAATACATTTTTTCGTTTAATTTATATTCAAATGACTACGTACATTTAGACATTTACTTACTACATATAATGCCGATTTAATCCAGTATTTACTATTAATTAACAAAAAGCAAGCGCCCACGTAATATCCTTAATTTTCTTATTCAAATTGTATTGAGTTCTCGATATACAATCATTTGTATCTTTTTGAGCTCTACTTAGTGTACTAGATAATTTGGAAATGTTTTGATTCAAATTGTTTGTAATCGATTTAATATTGTCCACTAAACATTTTTTCATCCCACTCGCTTGACTTAGTAAAGGATTCAATTGTTGACAAGAAGCGGCAATAGTTGTTGTAGGTGACTTTAGATTTTCAATATCTAATCGTAAATCATCCACGTCATCTAAATCAGACGATAAGCAACTTGTTATTTCCGATGTATTCAAAGCATTAGCCAAAACATTTTGTTTTTGAAGACAAACTTCCACCGAAGAGTCAGATGCAGATGTTTTCTTCAATTCGCGAGCAATGCGGTCAGTTAAAATACCAATGTTTTCAATGGAGTCTATTCCAGCATTTTTTACCTTAGTTGTTAATGTACTTGTCACCTGATTTATTTGTAATTGAGCTATTTGTGCTTCTGCATCGATTCTTTCTTCCAATGCATCAATTTGGGATTGATATTGAGCGATAAGTTCGCTATGGTCACTTAGTTCAAAAAATGAAATGGGAACTGTTGTACTCACTTCACTTTCAGCTAGCTATAATTAATTAATGTAAAATGATACCTATTATTATCAATTTAAAATATACTTACTGCGTAAAGAAAGCAAATGTTTAAACCACAAAGGTATATAAACGCCTTCATCTCAGTTTCTTTTTTATAATTTAGAAATAAGAAATTTACTAAATCAAAATTGTTTACAGCGACTTTATATATGTATATTGTTATACGTATACATACATTACTATGCGTAAAATTTGAAATCTAATTATTTCTTGACAAATATTTGCATATTTCGTTTTGTGTTAAATAATGTTAGTTAGTGTATTAGAAGTAAGAATTAATTCAATTAAGATAGATGCATAACAATTGAAGAAATCCTGTTTAAACTGTTTATTGCAAGAGTCATGATTGTTTAAATAAACATCAAATAAATAGAACAATTAATACACGGGTCCAAATTCCAATTACTGATTTGGAGAATTTTCTGATATAACTATGAAATCCTTGATACTAAATTACACAAACCTAGGTTAATCAGCGTAATATTTTTTAATCAAATATGTAATTAACATAAACGTAATACCGGAATTTTGGTACTTTTTTAAGAGATTTTAGTATTATTAAATATGCTGTCTTTATTATAATACCGTAACATGGATACAACAAATTAGAAAATGTATAATTTTTATCTTATGACCATATTTATTTACAAAATCATTTGTTTCCAATTTGAAGTTTTGTTAATTTTTTTTTGTACTGGAATAAATTCGATTTGTGGAATAATATCTTAGAAAATTGATATGATATAATATATAAAAAATATGTCCACTCCTATTCAAGATGTAAATGAAACAAAGAGTATGTAAAGATACGCATTTTCCATTCACTGTGAAAATAAATTTCAAAAATATTTTAGATAAAAGCAGGGAGAAGAATCCCAGTATAGTCCCGGTGTTGTCTAGCGTGCAGCCATTAGAAACCGTATTTATATTCTATCTGTAGAGGTTACAATTAAAAAAAGTGACATTTATATGAATTTTTTAGAAATCTGCCACAATGCGATCCGAATACAGTGAATCTGATCTTCTAAATATTAAAGACATCAAAACTCCTACAAGTAATCAAAGTAGGATAAAAAGTGCCTCCAGTACAAAAAGTTCTAAAAAACTACCAATTCGCAAAGATAAATTACTAAAATCGCCTATATGTAATAACAAGCTTGGAAAATTACCCAATAGCAGTATACCGTTACGAGTGAAATCCCCCAGGAGCCCTACTAAAGTTCCTGAGACAAGAATTACTTCTCGTCCAATGAATCCATCAAATAAAACCCTCGCACAAACGAACAAAACCAATAAGCATACATTGGAAATACAATTTTTAAATAAAAAGAAACGACTTGAAATGCTTAAAAAGGAAATGAACGAGAAACAAAGACCCGTTTTGGATTTGTACAACAGTTTAGCGCAAACAAAAAAGAAACTTGAAGAATTTGGAAAAGTTGTACAACTAGAGGAAATAAAATTAATACCAGTAGGAAATGTTGAGAAAAATGAATCTACTGCTTCGGAAGTTAATGCTGACACTGTGGTCAATATGAAGACAACACTAGAAGATATGCCTAAAGCCTTAATCACAGTTTGTCAGAATTTGTTAAGTCGACAAGCAACAATTGGTGAACTTTTAGAAAGTGTAGTCAAATCAGAAATTGACACGGCTGAATTGTCGAAAAAAATGGATTCATTTGATAGTGAGAAAAATGAATTAGAGAAATTGTTCAATCTAACTCTAGCTAATCATGAACAAAAAATTAATGAATTAATTCACAACTGGCAATCCTTATTAAATTGCAAAAAATATGAAACTGATAATATCAAAATAGATGAATTGCAACAGAAACTCCACGAAAAAGATGAAATTATTTCGAAATTTGGCACAAATATAAAAGAATTACAAAGAAAAGTGGAGGATAAAAAAAATTTACATGATAATACTATTTCGGAACTGAATGGGCTAGTTTATGAGCTACAAGAAAAAATTGCTGTAAAATACAATTTTTTCTTAGTTTTCATTATATTTACGATGTAATTTTAGAATTTAGAACAAAATGTAGAGAACGAAAAAAAGCTGACTCTTGATTATAAAACCAAAAATTCGACAAATTCTCAAACTATTAAAATGATGAAAAATAAAATTGTTGATCTAGAAGTGAAAGGAAAAGAATTTGAAGAGAAAAATAACGAATTGAACAAAAAACTAAAGTAAGTAAAAAAATTGATCAAAAACTATTAAAACTTTTTTGTGACCTACTTTTCGTTTATAAATAAAAACAATTTTAATTTTTGACACAGTTTTAAGTTCACAATTCAAAAACACTGATTCTTGAATGATTCAATTTTAAATTTTAATAAAATTTCAAAATCATTTAAATTTTATAAGTACTTTTTGCAATTTATAAATTTTATTCATGTTCTTTTATCCAGATATGCTCAGGAACAATTAAAAACGAAGGAATGCCAATGGATTAAGGAAAAAGAAGAATTTTCGAAAAATTTAAAATGTAAAGAGAGCCTTCTTGACAGATTAACTAACGACAGAAACGATTTAGAAGCCAGGTGCATAACACATTTAACATTATTAACTATAAATGAATTCCTAAAACAATTTATATAAAGAACTAATTCAAAATTCTCCATTCAATTTTAAAACATTATTATAAATTGTTGTGTTCAATAAAATTTCACCAACTTATATATAAAACATAGTATAATTGTACATGTTAATTTTTAAAATATTGTGTAGATATAGAACAATATACATATAAAATTACAGGTTACAGGTGAGGAAGTTGTTTGGTCTATAAATTGATATGACATATTTCTATTTTTAGGTGTAAGAAGACGGAGGAACAGAGTGAAGAAACAACAAATGAATTAAAATCCACAATATCAACATTACAAATTGAATTAAATACAACAAAGGAACAATTGGAAAATGCATCTTCCGAACGGGACGAAATTAATAAAAAATTTAATGAAATTCAAGAACATATCAAAATGATGAGTATGGAAAATAAACAAGAAATGGATCCTCTGTCACAAATAATGGAGTGCTGCAAAAGTAATTTTGCTCATTATCGTTTCTAACGTTTTATTAAGATATTTATTTAAATATTTTTTTATTTTTTTTTTGCATTTTAGATGCTGCTTCTACGGATTCTGAAAAAGAGAATGTATTATTTGTAAAATTATTAGCCCATCACGTGCAAGTGCGTGAACTTGAAGAGAAAATTAAACAAATGGAAAAGAAACTCCATGCCAAAGTGACTTCAGCAATAAATAAAAAATCAAATGTATAATTCTATAAATAATATATATTTTAATAGGTTCATCCTGGAGATTCGGTTGATAATGATACACAAATTATGGCTGATAAACATTCTGAATGCATTTCACGATATCAAAGACTGTTAGAACAATTTGTAGAAAAGCTAAACGAAAAGTAAAACAATTTTCTTATTCAAAATTACAAAGTATCGATAACTAATTAAGTAATTAATTTGAAGATCGAAAGAAGTTAGTCCTTTAAGGACTGAGGTGCAGAATTTAGAACAATATCAAGAAGCTTTAGAAGAACAGATGTGCGCTTATCCTGCGGAAGGTCTTCACCAACTTGCTGAAGATGGACGATTAAAATTGAATGAACTAATAAAAAAATTATTTGAAAGTGAACAACGTATTGACAAATATGAAAGTATCATTGAAAAACAAAAAAAGAAAATGAATGAAATGGAAAATTTAATAAGATACAAAGAGAGAATGACGGATGTATTAAAAAAGAATCGTGGCGATTTGGTTATGGATAAACAAAATTTGTTGATATATTCACAAGAGGTACGAACCGCTCTTGATGAAGTATGTTTATCTGAATATAAATAACTTGTTATAAAAATTATTGTAAATATATATATGTATAGGTCACCGGGGAAGTTAAAATTAAGGAACGTATAATTGAAGAATTGCAAGAAAAGTTGGATTTAAGAGAATGTCAAGTAAATAAGTTGGAAAAAGAAGTGAAAGAATTAGAAGCGAATTTAGCAATGACCAATGAAAAGCTTTTCCAACTACGAGGCACGTTTGGATCTTTAGAAAAAGAATTACAAACGAAAAAAGCACTTTCCAATGAATATTCTGTTATGCAAACACGGTACGACATTGTTGGTAGGCAAAATTCGACAAATATTATAACTGTTACAGGGGTTACTTTATCTTCATCATTTTTCAATTTATCTAATTCTAATACTTACAAAAATAATGAAGATCAAAAAAACGATAATATGAATTATCATACAAGTGTGAGCTCGCTATCGTTAATTGATATTTCAATGAAAAAACTCAATATTCTACGGAGCCGTTTACAACAATTAAACAAAGTAAATAATATGTCTGATAATAAAGAAATACTTCAAAATAATACATTAACAAATAACACTGTGGCGTGTTCTTGTTCCACTCAAACTGTAAACGTTCATCAAGAAAATAAACCGAACAAAGTTAATTTTTTAATTAATTTAGTAAAACGGTATGAACAATTTCAAATGCAAAAAGATGCTTGCTATCAACAGTTATGTGAAATCTTAGATATATCTGAAGACTAATTTGTATGATAATTCATTTCGTACATGACAAAATACATATTTTATTGTATTTAAAATAAATATTTCCTTCATTTCAGTGAACGACTTAAATTTAACAAAAGATCGTAAAAAACAAGGGCCTTTGAAAATCAAAGTAAACGTAAAGTGACATAATTTAATAAATTTCTAATAAAATTTAATTTTTAAAAATTACAATTTTATTTTATACAAGAAATATTACATTTTCTAATGGTACCTTAATCATTATCACTGTTGCTATCACCGCTATCTGAGTAAGCCCCCAATAGTGATAAACCATTTTTTTGAATAACAGAATCTTTTTTAATTTCATCAGTAGTGGTAGTATTTTTTTTATCAGACGCTACAATTCCCATAGTTTTGTTATTTTCCTGATTTGTTTTTTTATTAACTTTAACTAAACCTAACAATGAACTTTTTTTCACAAATGGCTTGCTATTAGATGGTTTATTCCATGAATTGGATGAAGTGCTTGCTTCAGTTTCTTTTGAATCGGTTTTCAATGTCTTTGTGTCTGATTCTTCAGTTTCTTCAATAATTTCTTCATCAACAACATGTTTCCGCTTCTGATTGGAAGAAAATTTAACTGTCCTGTTAAAAAAAAATAATAACTTATATTTTTCGTTCAAAAAAATGATTTTTTATTTACTTTATATATTCATCATCCATTTGTTGCATTTTTTCTTCTCGTTCCCTTTCAGTTAAAGAGGTATCATACGTCAGTAACATTGTATCATAATCCACAACTTGTTGCCTTTTATTTAAATCTTTTAATTCTTCCAAGGATTCGAGTAATTCAATTTCATTTTTTGACTGTTTTGTACGATTTTCCAATAACTTCATTGGATTATTAGCTTCCTCTTCTCTAGCTTCCTCCTCTTCACGTAGAGCTTGTTCTTCAGCCAATTTCAAAGCCATGAAATTTCTTGTAGCGCCAGCTTCGATTTCATAATCTGTACTTTTTGGATCAGTTTTAAATGATATTTCTTGCAAACAACGAGTACACTGGAATAATATTTAGTCAGTAGACTCCTACCAATTTTTAAGTCTGTTAAGATGAAATACCTTAATGTAAAACCGATAAATTCTGATACCCAAATAATCTTCGTGTTCCACATCCTCCTTTCTAGCATTAAACTTTTTTCCTTTGTAAATATATTCACCACATGTTTTACATCTCATATTAAATGGGGCCATCAATCGTACTGTATATTGTCTGTTTTTCGGTAATTTCATACGAGGGATTTTCGATGGATCAAAATCAGGGGGATAATATTTCTAACAACAAATTACATTTAAATTTATATTATTTAAAATACTCCAAATGTGGCTACTTACATTTAAAACTTTACGTTCAGACATTTTATATGGATGTTAATAAATTATTTTCTAATGTTTTAAATAAATTTTTGCCAAAATAAATTGGAGAAAGATAAATTTCATCAACAAACGAACACAACTGACAGTTTTATAACCTCAAACCAAGTATCTTGGAAAGTTCATTGCAACTACGACTCGGTCGATTTGTAACTACAGAAGTTAAATGAACTACATGAATTTGAATTCATTCAAAAGTCAAAACTATATAAAATTATTTAAAAAAATACATATAATCAGAAATGAACTCTTAACATATACTTAAAAAATGAAAGACTTGTGCAATTACATAATGTATAATGTATTACGTTAATAAATTCTATAGAAATTAATTTTATCACAGATGATTTTTAATAATTTAAATTAACTAAGTAATATCTTTTATATTTTTTTCCTCTAATGGTCTATTATAATTTCGATTTGTTAATCAAATTAATTAAAACTCGAAATTAACTAAATAAAAGGTATTTCTTATCATAAAAGCCAGACAACGATAAACTTTCAAGGTCTGAAAATAAGCAGTCAAAGATGGAAGCACCAATATAAGATAATATGCTGTTAATTGTTTAATTATGTAACATTTTAGGTTTACCCACATGTTAGCCAAAAATGTATGTATTAATTTTAGTAATAACAAGTTATTCTGTACTTAGGGAATATAGATTTACCTAATAATATGTACATATAAATCCTTTGTGGTAAAGAAAAAGACTTGAATAAACCGATTAAGTAGTTGCTATTAATTAAAAAGGAAATGAATTTATTGATTTTCTAGATTACGATACTGATTCTTAAATTTTTCATATAAAACAAATTTCAATTTAAATTTATTATTATAATATAATAAAGTTGCTGTGTATTATATGAAAAAAGAAAATTGAAATAAAGAATAACGATTATATATTTAAAAATAAAAATATCAATCGCTTTGTTTTCTTATTTCCGGTTAGTCAAGGATTTCTCTATATTTTTCTCATTTCCAACAATGTTATAATCAAAAATTTAAGCTGCTTAAATCAACTTCTCTTTTATAGAATTCCGCCATGAAATATATTGTAGCGTCCCAGGATACCCTATTCTGGTTTGTACGCGAAATGAAACCCCACCACGTCGATAAGAATTTATCTGTTATTAAATGTTAATGTTATTATTATTAATTGGCCATGAAAAGAAATACGTGATCGTCTAGTAAACGTAAATGGACCCCACAATTGATTATATTAATAAAATAGGATAATATAAGGAAGTATCGAACTTAATTGACGGTGACATGGATTTGTAAATAAAACACAATAATTATAGAACCGAAATAGTACCTTAACGCGAAAGAACAACTGAGTTTTCGGGCATCGTAACTACCGTAAGCGCCAGTGATTCGCTCAGTTGTTCCTCGAAATGGGAAGAATCACCAAGAAACTCACACGAGAATGGTACACGCATTTATTGTAAATAAATAAAATATTAACATATTTTAATAAAATAATAAACTATTTTCAAATAATAGATAATTCAAAGTTATAAGAAATGTTGTTGAACGCTCTGTTGTGCATATTCAACAAGATATAGAAATTATTAAAATGATAAATCAATCATAGTAAAAATAAATATCAATTAAATATAATTTATATTTAATTATATAATCAGTCAATTAATCGACAATCAATATGTGAAAGAATGTTGCTGAATGTTCTGAAGAACGTATTCAGCAAGAATAAGAATTATTGTTTGTAAATTATCATTAATAGTTAATTATAGTTAAACGTACAACGCTAGAAAGGACCATCAACGCATAATCCGCATATGAGAGATATTATAGGCGCAACCAACCTATCACAAACTAACTAAAGCGCAACGTAACCGCAAAAGACGCAAAGTAACCGCAAAAGGCGCAAAGTAACCGCAAAAGGCGCAATGTAATATACGAAAGGCGCATCGCGGTCAATTGAACGTAAAATACAACGAATAGACGCAAATTAATACCTAACTAGCAAATGGCTTGTATGTTTGTTCACTCTGCACATGAATCCTCTTCACTCGGATCGGCAGGTGTTGACATACACTATAAAA